>CM064911.1:51355799-51506061 GCA_032727855.1 Quercus ilex subsp. ballota
TCAGGTGTAAGCAGGGATTCCTGACAAGTTGTAGGCCAATAGATGGTCTAGATGCTTGCCATCTAAAATCCAAGATGGGGGGCTAGTTGATTGTTGTACTTGCCAGAGACTTTAATGAAGAATATTTTCCTCTAGCAGTTGCAATGGTGGAAGTTGAAACTAAGGACTCATGGACATGCTTTATAAGCATGCAGCTGACTGACATTGGTGATAGCAAGAGGTGGACATTCATATCAGACCAACAAAAGGTATCTCCAACATCTCTGTTTTGAACTTAATTGAATACAATAAGCTAGTGTGTAATGTATATAAGCTAACCACTATTGTCTTTCTTGGCAGGGGTTGGTGTAGACATTTGCAAATAACTAACCATAGTATGAGCATAGGAATTGTTGTAGACATTCCTGAGAAAGTATCATCTTGGTATCTTGATTAGGATTTGTTTTGGAAAGCATCTAAAGCAATATATGCACATGAATTTGAGAGGGTCATGAATGAGACGAAGGATATTGATGAGGGTACACATGTTTGGTTGAAAGGGCATATCACAATAGTACGGGCTAGACACATGTTCAAAAGTGATGGGCTAAGTGAAACTGTCCTCAACAACATGTGTGAAAGATTCAATAGCATGATACTGAAATTTAGAGGGAAGCCCATCATTAGCATGGTATGCATATTTTATGAATTTGGGTACAAGGACTTGGTTAGATAAACTATATCATGCACTAATATGTGGGTTGTTTATGTTTGCAGCTTGAGGACATCAGATTGTATTTAATGAATAGATTCCAACAAAATAGACACAGTATTTTGAAGGTAGAGTCTGAGCTGTGTCCTAAAGTCTGTAAAAGACTACATAGGGAGAAGATGGCAGTAGTAGATGGTTAGCTTGTTGGACTTTTGACACAAAGTTCAATGTAAAGAATAGTCTACAGAGCTTCATTATGGACCTGTCTAAAAGGATGTGCAATTGTAGGAAATGGGACATCACAGTATCCCATGCTACCATGTAATTTCATACATATTCTTCAACAGAGAGGCAACTGAGAAGTACACCAATGACTGCTACAAAGTCAACACATACACAGTTTGCTATTAGCCCATGATTGATCCAATAAATGGTCAACATATGCGGACCTTAACTGGTCTCCCACCTGTGCAACCTTCCATAAAGAGAAGGCCACTAGGCAGGCACAAGAAGAAGAGAGCCTTGGAGCCTAATGAACCAAGGGGGGGGGGGTCATAGTAAGGGTTTGGGTATTGCTAAGAGGTGCGAGTCATGTGGGAAGGCAGACCACAACAAAAGAAGTTACAAAGGTGAGGTTGGAGGGAATTCTTCACTACCTGGTGGCCTAATCCAAAGGAGATCTAGACCAAAAAAGGTAAAACGTATTACGTGTCTACATGTTCTGAAATTTAGAGTTTTGATGTTAACTTAGTTGTATATGCTGCCTGTAGACAATTGATAGGGCCCATGCTGGTGGATCAAGTGGAGAAGTGACCATCAATGAACCAAATCCCACAAGGGTACCAGCTAGCAACAATCCAACCAACAGCTAGCAAGCTAACCAGCAAGCCAACAGACAAGCCAACCAGCAGCCATCAAGTAGCAACCTAGCAACCAGCAATCCACTAACTATCAATCCAATAACCAACAATGCACCACACAATGCTACCACCTCCAATCCAAGTAGGAACACCTCCAATCCAAAGAAGAGAGGGGGACTGTCACAAGTGAAAATCTTATTGTATTAAGAAATGCATCAAGGTATAGAGAAGTATTGAGGTTTGCTAAGAGCTAATCATCTGTGCATGGTCCAAGGGTATAAGCTGGTGGAGTGTTATAGTGACCACTTTTTTTTTTTTTTTTTTTTTTGGTGATAGTGAATTTGAACTTTAGTAATTGGCTGATATGGCCTATTTTTGATTGTAATGATGGCTGGAGTATGGCTAAATTATGTAGATTTTGGTATTCCAATCACAATGGGAGCTAAGTACTGTTAGTTAGTAGTTCTTGATATGACTGAATTTGTTTATGTTGCCTAATAATGGCTGAATTGTTGGATTTTGTAAGTGCCTTAAAACTTGTTGTTTTTGGTATAGCAATCAGTTATTTTGTTGGAGTTTGTCAATGCCTTAAACTTGTGTGTGTTGGACAGAATCATGTATTGCCCCAAATGTGTAGTTGGATTTGTATGTTGTCTATATTTGTTGTACATTGTTGCTTGGTATCACATGGTTTGACAAAATTGGTAACTTAAGTTCAATCCACTACACACAATGAACAATTTAACTTCAATCCATTACACACCAATTTAACAATGAACAATCTAATTTCATTTCATTCATACTGAAATTATAAGGTGATTGGAATACATAAGATAACAAAATGTTCCACATTGCCAAATGGAAACACGCTAAAAAAAAGCATGCCACACCTTGGCCCAATGCATGCTATTCCACTTCTTTTCTCTGTCTCCCTACCTAAAGTCACATTGACCAAAACATAGTACACCACAACCCACCCATCTAACCCATAAAAGCTACAATCACACAAAGGCAGATCCCACACAGCACCAATGTCAATATCAAATACATTGTCAAACACTTCTCCCTCTTCTTACAAGTTGAAACCTCAGCCTAGAGTCTAAGAATAGTTTGCCTCTATTCTAGGATAAACACCTTACCACGCTCACAAATCTCATCATCAACCCATTGAAAAATTTGCACTTCCGACCAACTTGAAATTTAACCCAAATTCAAACCAAATCAACATACACAATGTGCCAAAAAAAAAAAAAAAAAAAAAACCTTTAAAACCAACATCAACCCAAAACAAAGTAAATGACTATAAAAAATAACTAATGAAGAAAAATAAGGAGAAATAGAAATAAAGAACCTCGATTTACCCAGTAATTGGGACACCCATAGAACCTTCTGCCTGGATTGTTCTCAGTCTAGGACACCACTAGAATAGGTTTAGCAAGGGAGGGGCAATAGCACATGCGTGGTGCTCTCCTCCTCAAGCATACCTCGGATGATGCCGAGCTTGATTCCATCCACCCTCCCTCTTTTTATTGCAGTCTGGTGTGAGTTTGTGTGGGTGATGCAGAGGCAAAGCATGATTTAGGGTTCTTCGAGTGTGTCTGCGTAAGGGATGTGTGAGGTAGTTGATGAGTAGGGTCACGTGTGGGGCTGAGTGGCAGGAAGCTGACGTGGAATGGTCAAGTGTGGGTCACGCGAGCTTCAGGGTACACGTAGGATTAGTTTAATATTATTTGAATGGGTGGGCTTGACACGTAAGCACTTCATCTATCACATAGGAGTTTTCTGTTAGTAGGTTGATGGCAGGGACCAAAATAAAATTGATTTTTTTTGTTTTTAGGGACTAGAATAGTAGCAAAATCAAAATAGGGACCAAAATGGGAATCAGCCCAAAATGTAGGAACCAAAAGTGTATTTTCACCTAAGTTCAACAAAACTATATCTTCTTTCTTCATTAATTTTTTTCCCTATATATGGTGTGAAAGAGTCCGATCACATGCATATGGTATAAATTGTAATTTACTCTTAATAAAATAAGCTAAAGCTATCGTGAAAAATGTAAATAAAATATATATATATATGGGAAATTCTAGCCTTTTGCCCTTAATTTTTAAAAAACCTAGCAATATGCCACTATTTCGAAACTATATAGGAATATGCCCCTGTTTCGATACTCAATTACCTTAAAATCGAGTTTCAATGAAATACTCGATTTGTAGAAAATCAAGTTATGCTCGATCAAACTAAAAAAAAAAATTGCATGAAACTCGAGTTTATGGAACTTGAGTTCCAAAACGCCATTATAGGGTTTTAAAACGCTACTATATGGCTTAAAAATGCCACTATAGAGCTCCCTAAAACTGGTATGGGGCGATCACACTTATAAAAAAAATTGCAGGAAAACACCACTATAGAGCTTAAAAATGCCACTATAGGGTTCCCTGAACCTGGTATAGGGCGATCACAATTATAAATAAAAAAAAAAAATTTAAAATGCAGGAAAACGCCGCTATAGGGCTTTAAAACATCACTATAGGGCTTAAAAACGCCACTATAGTGCTTCCTGAACCTGGTATGGGGCGATCACACTTATAAAAAAAAATTGCAGGAAAACGCCACTATAGGGCTTTAAAACGTCACTATAGGGCTTAAAAACGCCACAATAGGGCTCCCTGAACCTGGTATGGGGCGATCAGCAAATTTGTTTTTTTTTTTTTTTTTTTAAATAAAGTTTGATCGAGCATAACTAGATTTTCTACAAATCGAGTATTTAATTGAAACTCGATTTTAAGGTAATCGAGTATCGAAGCAGGGGCACACCCCTATATAGTTTGCAAACAGGGGCATATTGCCAAATTTTTTTAAAATTAAGGGTAAAATGCCAGAATCTCCTATATATATGTTTATTCTACCCTTTGTTAACAATAGAAAAATATCTATGGTCTGATTGGATTGATGGGAAAGAGGGAGAGTATAATAGAGTTAGAAAAAAATTAGTCTATTTTTTGCCAACTCTACTATACTCTCCTTCACTTCCCCTCCTTCCCGCCCCCTCAATCCAAACGGGTCTATATATATATATATATATATATATATAAATATATATATATATTTATATTTATAGTCACAAAAAGTACAGTAATGCTACAAACAAAAATTTTCACAACAGCTAAATTGATAAGTTTTTATTGGTTCTAATCTGGTCCACTATTGACATTTATTTATCATTTAACACTAACAACTTGTCACTTTGAGAGTTATGAAATTTTTTGTGAAAATTTGAGTTATGAAATATTTTGTAAAAATTGTTGTAACTCTGAGGTGAGGTGGACTATCATTTAAGGATGAGTAGTTTCAGTATATTGTTTGATAAAATCCAACAAAAAGGGGAAAAAAGAAAAGGAAAAAATATGTGATTTGAATCTAGGGACTGACGCAAACCTAGGTTAAACTTTGGACCTGGCCCAACACCACCCTAAAAATAATTAGGCTAAATTGCAAATTACAACCCTAAAGTTTAAGAGTTTACACCTTGAAATTTTAGAATTTAGATTTTACTCCCTGATGTTCTATTTCGTTTACATCAACTCCTCCATCCATAATTTCCATTAAGTGTCACATAATCTTGTCACACGTGTTTAGTTTGTCTAATAAAATGATGCCAAATCATTTTTGTAGCCTAAAAATAATTAAAAAAATTAAAAATGATGTGGCATAATAAAAATGACGTGACATCATTTTATTTGATGAATTAAACACGCGTAGCAAGTTTATGTGCAACTTAACAGAAAATATGGATAAAGGGGTTGTTGATACAAATGAAATAGAAATTTAGGGGATAAAATCCAAATTTTGAAATTTCAGGATGTAAAATTCAAATACCTCCAAACTTTAGGTGTTTAGTTTGCAATTTAGCCAAATAATTATTCAAAACCGACTTGATTACAGGCTTGATTTCATTCATCCCAGCTTCATGCCTAATTTCAAACTTATGATTACAAGAATTTTATATCAATTTAAAAAAAAAAAAAAAACTTTTCTAATGATCCCTTGCTTCATTCCTTTGTTTATCTTATGCTGTTACTTGTTAGTAACAAACCAACTTTGAATCAATAAAAGGGGAGTGAGAACAATTAGAAGAACACGCAAAGCATATCTTTTTGGATATTGTAAAGCATAATCGACAATGGTATTTAAGAACCCGGCCATATGATGTTGTAATCCAGTTTAAGTTTGTTACAAAAATGTTCAAGTTACCACCCAACGTGACCTTTGAGTCTCTCAAAATGGAGCTCATGCAAATACCCCAAACCGAGCTCTTGAGGATGGCTGTTGCTCTAGCTTTGGTTGCCATTGCTGCCTATTTTTATTACAATAAGAAACCCAAAGGTGTGAGTATGCATCTTCTCATGTGCATTTGGGCATGTACATTATTTAATTATTATGCATAATGAATTAGTTTGTACATGCATCTTCTCATGTGTATTTGGGCATGTACATTATTTAATTATTATGCATAATGAATTAGTTTGTATATGCATATATCTACAGGTGCATCTTTAAAATGAATGTCTATGGAGTTGTTTGAGAGAATATTTAATTATGTGTTTGGTAATGCATTGTCATCTGTTTGTAACTGTCTTAAATGGATGGTAAGACATTGATTGAAGAATAATAATAATAATAAATGAATCATTAGAATGTTATTGGTTTATAGTAACAACTAACAACTATGCAAGGTTTAAATGGTGGAGTGGTCGTATCTAGTCTAGATTAAAAATGGATATTGTTATAATGTAAGGTTTTCATAATGTGGTTTTACTTCTAAATTTTCCCTTCCTATCTCCCGCTTACTTTAACATGAAAAATATCCAATTAATGGTCAAAATCAGTGAATACCTGAGATTAAATTAGCCAATTTAAAAACTCAACAACTAGATTCTCAAAAAAAAACTCAACAACTAAAGTAGTCATCATTTCGCTCAGGGATGAGCAATGCAACAAACCAGAACTTCTATAATTACACACTTTCATACGTCAATCTAATGACATATGTGGCTGTGATTAATGATCCGTTACTTTCACATGTATCCACCACTTTTTTCCACCATTCACAATTGCACTTGTAAGAATTGTGACATAAAAAGTGTTTCCTTAAACTTAAAGCATTTGCATCAGACAATGCAAAATAGAAAAAGAACTCAATTGTACACATTCAAGCCCCAAAATTACCCACATCAGTCAAGCTAAAAATGTGTAGATTTGCAAAGTTGCTATAGTAAACATGTAAATTTACACTAACACTATTTATTTTACATGTAGTTTTTATTCTTTCTTTACGCATCCCCAAAAACGAAGGAAGAGAGTGAATGGTGGTTATTGTGTGTGAAGAAAAAAAATCAATTAAAAAAATCAAGAAAAGTTGACATTTTAATGAAATAAAGCCTAGAAGAGATAATTGTGTAAAATAAAAAAAAGTAGACTCCTATGTTGAAATAAACATGAATTTTTTGCACAAGTTGATTCAAATGCTCTTACTCTACTATATTCACAATATTTTTAATAAGTTTCAGAACTATTGAATTTTCAAGCTGTTATTGATTCTCATCTAGCTAGGCCGCCACCACCGCCCCACCAATACTACAATATCTACCATTTATAGCTCGCCAACTCAACGGTCTTGACAAATTTTGTGGGAAAAAAAAAAGTGAGGTCACCATTGCCCACCAACACTACTTTAGTATCTACCATTTATAGCTCACCAATTCAACAGTTTTGACAATTTTGGTGGGTAAAAAAAATAAGTGTCACGCACTGACTCACTCTAGATTTAATGCTGATGCCCTCGCCCTGAGGTCAAAATTTGCTTTAAAATGAAAAAAGAAAAGGAGTTGTCATTTCATTTCTTCCCTGTTAAGAAAAGAAAGTGACATGGAAATCCCCATGTAAAGTGATCAAGATGTTCTGATTAAAATAACTTTCTAACTATATGTTTTTCTTCTTTCATTAAACTCTATATATATGCCCACCAAAAACACAAATCTTGGGAGTTCGAAATTCATTTACAAGTGCGCGATTCTATACATTTTGGTTTTCGAATCTTGGAAGCATGAGATCATAGGATTTAATTGTGAGTTTGACAAAATCTTGATCAAGTGAAAGATTTTTTATTTATTTGCTGAATTAGTGAAAGATCATTAAATGACATAATATTAATAAAGTCACCAACCTTAACTTAATCTAAATAGGATAAAACATAATTACAGTACTTAGATGCTATTTTTTAGGTTCTCCTCTTAAAATTCAGCCACGTGGCTTTTTTCTCATGAGATGGAAGTGTATTTTTAGTTAAATACTATCACAAGGCTGAATTTTAAAAAGAGAACTTAAGTAACAGCACCTAAGTACTGTACCTAAGTTTTGCTCATCCAAATATATGCACACACATAATGTTAATCATAAATGACCCTTGCATTAAGTAACTTTATTGAAAGATTAATGTTGGTCCTGATATTTAATTATAAAGAGAGAATACATTTTATCACACAAAACAATCATTTTCCTTGATGTTGGTTTAATTTCTAATGATCTGAGCATTTTCATATGTTGCAAATTGAATTCTTGTTTGCCTGCAAAAACTGACTACTTGGAGTGATGTCTTTTCAGGTTCCTTAAATCCTGAGAAGTTTACAGACTTCAAACTTGTTAAGAAAACTCAGTTAAGCCACAATACTGCAAAGTTTAAATTTGCTCTTCCTAAACCTACTTCAGTATTGGGTCTTCCAGTTGGACAACATATAATTTGCAGGTTCAAGTAGCTCACTTTATTAGTATCTTTAATTTAAGAATTGTAGTTTTCTTATTAGCCAAAACTTAAGTAATTACTTTCTATGATATAGCTTTATTGACAGATTGATAATGTAGCCAAAAGTACTTATCTATCTCTTGCCATTCTTCCAACTATCTCTTATTAGAACTTATTTATTCTGCCTCTGCAATCGTACAGAACACAATGCACTTAATCTACTTTGTCTTCTACATAACTTTGGTGTTTTTATTCAGGTGCATATGTACTGCAAAGTTCTGTAAGGTTCTGAAACCATCTTGAAATATAGATAACTATTGTGAAAACTCAGAACTTTGAATTAAGCATTTCCTAGCGCATGCATGCACCAAGATTTTGTTGCATGATACCAGTGCCTTCTTATCCCCAAAGATGACTTGATCTTCCATTTTGTGAATTGTTCCAGTTAGGCATTCGGAATTTGATTGTTCCAAACAGAATTTCCAACTTTCTTTAAGTTGCTTTAATCAAACAATAAACTTGAATCCCTCCACTAAGGAATTCCTCAATATCAATTATCTTTATGTGGTTATGGAGACCTAGTTGATGGGATAAGCGACAAGTATCAGAAAACAACGTGCTTTCCATTTTGTTAAGCAGGGGAATAGATAGTCAAGGTGAAGAAGTGATTAGACCGTATACCCCAGTCACTTTGGACTCTCATGTTGGTTACTTTGAACTGGTTGTAAAGGTTTATCCTATCTCCCTTTCATATTAACACATCTTTGACCACTCCATTCTGATTTTTAAGCTATCAGTCTGAACTCAGTTTCTCATTTTGATTTTTCTCATCTAAAAGATGTATCCTAAGGGAAGGATGTCCCACCATTTCAGAGAGATGCGAGAAGGTGATTACCTGCCTGTTCAGGGCCCCAAGGTACATGCTCTACTTTTTGAGATAATCACATTCACATGTTAGGCTTTGTAACATGGATGCACACATTAATGTTAGTTTCCAATACAGATGTAGTGTTAGACATGGAAATATCAATAAATTGTTCATAATTGTTTTTAGTGTACCTGAGTTAGTTTTTTGACGTAAATAAACTCCAGTTATCCTTCCTTAAAAAATCAAGTACAATGTGTTCTCAAAAAAGAAAAAAAAAAAAAAAAATTAAGTACAATGTTGGTTGAGGGAACTACGTTTTGGATTTCACTTTATGATATGGAGTCGTAGCTAAAATAACGGAGTTCAAGGAAATTGTAGTTTGAGCATAGGAATAAGCATTACTAGTTCTGAAATATCATGCAGTGAAATTCTAATTTAGTTTTGTGGAAATTATCTTCCAATCACAATATTGAAATTGAAACCCTCCATACATAGTTTGCATTCTAAATTCATTGATAAAACCATGTAAGATTTTATACTCAAGTAATTTCACTTCCAATTGCATGATTGAATTTTGTGCCCTACATGTTAATGATTATGATAATTTTTCAAAACCTATGAACCAATAAATTGGCTGACACAGTATTGCTTGTTCCCTTCAGCAGCCAACAAGATTCAACTTTTATCTTCAAATATCATTTATTTCGTTATTCTTATCACCAAAACATTGTAGAAGATTTTTTTTTTTTTTTTTTTTTTTTTTTTGAGAAAGAACATTGTAGAAGATTGGTTGGTCATCACCAGTAACGGATCGGATGATACCCCATTTAGGTCGCCATTACCTAGAAGTCTTTAATCTTAAGCTAGTATTGGAGCTTTAAATTTATGTCTACATCTGTTGGGATTTGGGAGTAAACATGATTGCATTTATATTCATTAGAGCCAAACTTTCTAAATTTTCTTTATTTGATCATTTTCTGTATTATACTTTCATATTTAAGGGGCGTTTCATATACAAACCTGGCCAAGCTCGAGCTTTTGGAATGCTTGCTGGTGGCTCTGGCATAACCCCAATGTTTCAGGTACATACATGTGCATTTAAAAAGCTGAAACTTCTTCTTGTTCATTGTCTTTGTTGTTATCTTTACTCTTATCAAGCATTTGAATGATTTTAAGGATCTTATATCTACTTCTTTCTTTATTTTTATTTTTATTTTTTTTGTTCCAGCTCACTAGAGCCATTCTAGAAAACCCAAAAGATAAGACCAATGTTCATCTAATTTATGCCAACGTCACATTGGAGGACATTCTGCTGAAGGTAATTTAATTGCTTCACTCTTTTTTTTCTTTTTCTTTTTCTGGTATGATTTAGAAAATTTAGTTCAACCAAACAGACAGAATCACTTATAAGCCCTATGAAGCAGACACACAAAACTGACGAAACATAATAAAATAAAGCACATTACAGAGACACACACAGACAGAGATATCAACAGAATCAAACGACATCTGATGGGAACATCAATAGAAATGCCTCATCTTTGACCGAATCTGTGCTTCATTCCTAAGTCTTTAGTCTTCCTGCAATAAGCAGCTCAACCTCAGATTAGCAACAGCAACTGTGTCTGGAGCCTCTTCATCTTTGCACACTTGCATATGATTCATGGAGTTCCCTTCCCTCCAAATATGATATGTAAGTCTTGCCAAGTAAGCTTCAACAACACAATAAAAAGCCAGACCCTTCCAAGCCTTCAATGTCCAATCGAGCTCAGCTTCCCAATCTGTTATCTGCCTATCACTGGAACAGTTTGCAGTAGCATCTGAATCACTCTAGGAAACACACATTCCGGAAAAAAAAAAATGGTGACTTTTAATTTCCATAGATAAAAACCTTACAAAACTAGCAACAACATTACAGACCCTTGAATCAATCTGTATTTAGTGGAGAACCTATTTTTAACAGTTAACAAAGCAAAGAAAGAGTGCCTTGTAATAGCTGTAGGAAACCAGATGACTCTCCTTTAAAGAACTATAGGAAGTGAACCTTTAATTATATTTTAAGTAGCTGAACAGTTTTTTGCAAGTAACTGAATCTTCCTAATTCGAACAAAAAGGCATAGCGAAGCATTTGCTTTTGTATGTCAACCAAAGCTTCAGCACTAGCAAGTTGCCAGTGCCTGCCACCAGCAAAAACTCTTGAGGCACTAGGATTCAAGTGGCTAGCTGAATCATATATTATTCTTTGACCATATTTTTGCATAAGAGGTCCATCTGGGTGCCAATTAACATCCATTGCCAATTTGATCCTTTAGGTATTGCCTTGCCACATCTTTAATCTAGGAGACAAACAAAGCTTCAAACATCAATACAAAAATTCTTAATATTCTCTATGTGGTCTGAAAAGTAATGGCTTATTTAAATTTGAGGGGAAGTCATGAGACTTTGTGCTTCCCTTTAGTTTTTTTTTTTTTTTTTTTTTTTTTTTTTTTTTTTTAAGTTAAATGAATTAGCTTTAGCATATTTGGACAACTGATATATAATATGAAGAAATAAAATCTCCAAGTTTTGACAGTGAGTCTACAAAGATTTGGCTTGTTCAGCTTTACTACTTGAATAAATGCCAATATGGAATCTTCATCTGACTTCATCCAAGAACAAGCTTCCCAACTTTGCATTTGTTCACTATAATGTTGATGATAAAGTTAACGGGACTTTATCTTCTTCTTTTTTCATTCATTTTTATTTTTATCATTGATTTTTCATATCTTACTATATTTTTCACTTCAATTCTAGGAACAACCTACGGAGTTTAATATCAACAAGAGTACCAGAAACCTGCCTTAATGCAGAGCCTGGTCTTCCTGATCATTTTTCCGTAGATCCTATTTTGCTTAGCTACTATGACTATTTACTTGCTACTATCTCTTATTTCTTTTCAATATGGGAAAAAATATTTCTCTCTCTCAAGATTTTCTCTTAACTTTCAACTGCAAACCAATACTTTATTTTGAAAGTCCTCGACTCTAATTTTCTTTTGATGCATGTCATTGATGGGAATGCATTTGTTATGGACTTTTTGCAGGAAGAGCTAGATGCCTTTGCTAGCAAATTCCCTAACCAATTCAAAGTCTATTACGTGTTGAATCAGGTCAATTCCTTTGCTTCAACCTTTATTTTTTTTATTTTTTATTTTTTGGAGCTTATTTTAAAAACACTGATAAAAGATATCCCTTGGTGTATGTATGTATCATACTATCAGTGTATGTCTACAGACACACGTTTTGAAATGTGCATATGAACATATATGATAGTACTGAATCAAAAAATAATCAGTAATATGTGTTTGAGACTTTTAAGCCTTGTGTCAAAATAACATCTTGCCTTTACAATTTGTATTTGTCCTGTCATAACTTAGTATCAAAATGTTTTATCACTGATGCTCACTCTATCCATGATTACCAGCCTCCTTTGGCATGGAATGGTGGCATTGGGTTTATATCCAAGGAAATTATTCAAAGCCATTGCCCCGCACCAGCCTCAGATATACAGGTTGGTTTCCAAAATTTTAATTTGTTTCAAAGCAAAATTGGCAAAAAGTTACTTGGTTTAGTTGAGTCACAATATATTTTTTTTTACTCACTCAGCTAAAACTAATTATTTTGCAGATACTAAGGTGCGGTCCACCAGCCATGAACAAGGCCATGAAAGCTCACCTTGATGCACTTGGATACCAATCTGAGATGCAGTTCGAGTTCTGATTTACTATTGTTTATACCTTTCGTTTTCTTTGCTTCATGTGTTCTTTATGTATAGTTGGCTGTTAACTTGAGCAAAGCATGAACATCATATAAGAAAAAATTTACTATGAATGTCGTAGTGTTAAAATCAAACACTTTTTAGTCTATAAACTTTGACCAATGATCAAGTTATTCTTGGGATCCCTCATTGACATTCTATGGAGGAACATACGTTGCACAATTTCGAGTGGCAGACATGCACTCATTTAATTTGAATTTTCATAAGACAGCCTCACTTAAGAAAGGGATTACACATTATCAGACAAGTCCTTGATTTACATTTTTGGTGTATATACGCTATGATAAATAAGTTTTAACATGTGCATTTTAATTGACTCGGACATTTTTGAGTGGCAGGCATGTCAATCATTTAATTTGAATTTTCATAAGACAAATTGACTATGAATTGAAACTTAAGAAGGAGATTACACATTACCAGACAAGTCCTTGAATTACATTTCTGTTTATATATATTGTGATAAATGAGTTTTAACCTGCACACTTTAATCGACTAAGACTTTGTATATCAACAAGCCTTGGACTAAAAATTGTGCAACGACAAGGAGACTCATGATAAGGGAGATTCATGTGTACTTACAATTTGTGTGTGTGAGCACTCGCACACCTGAGGCACAGAGATCATGTTTTGCTTTAGCATATAATTACATTGAACTTTTCATCCCTGATTCTCACAAATTT
Source organism: Quercus ilex subsp. ballota (assembly GCA_032727855.1). Taxonomy (NCBI): domain Eukaryota; kingdom Viridiplantae; phylum Streptophyta; class Magnoliopsida; order Fagales; family Fagaceae; genus Quercus; species Quercus ilex. The sequence goes on from CM064911.1 coordinate 51,369,517, forward strand.
TTAATTGTTTGATAACCTGAACTTTCAGCACAATGCTTAGAGAGGAAGAGTATCATTATAGTCAACAATTTCACCCTCTTCCTCCTCGGGTATCTCAGTTCTCTCCCCGATTATACCTTCTATCCTAGCAAAATAAGACAATTCATTATTGTCATCACCTTCATTCTTGTCTTCATCTACACCATCATCATCTTCATCATGGGATTTGTCAACCACAGCCTTGTTGCCACCTTCAGCATCTTTTCCCACAGGTGAAGATTTCTCTTCAACCACCTCAATCTCACACCCACTTTCTTTAACTATCACTGAAGGAAATTTTAGAGGTTTATCAGGCCAATCGGTGAAGAAAGAGTTCATCACCATGAACCTAAAAATCTGCAATAGGTGGCTTTTATCTCTCCTTACATCTGCACTGAGAAGCTTCTGCAGTAATGTTGGCTGTTTCTTGTTCAAAGAAGGGGCATCAGATGAATCCTTGTCTGCAAGCTTCTGCTTCTTAGCAAACCGGTCTTTTTTTTCATATCTTCCTCTTTTATCAAACCTGTTTCGGAATCTCCCTTTCTTTGTAAAGGGCATTCTGTTTTCTTCCCTTCTCTGCCCTTGTTTCTCCCAATCTGATAGATAGTGTGATGGTACCTCTGCAACTTCAACTCCCAATTCAGCTTGCTTTGCTAGAATCTCCTTGAGTTGCTGGAAACAAAATTTGTAACACATTAACAGAATTCAAAGATTTTTTTTTTTAATAAGAGAATTCAAATATTATTCATGATACAAAATTTTAAAAATAATGAAAGAAAACATATTACCAGAATTATACCAATGAGAAAATGAATTGTCAAGTAGAAATGTCTTAGACATTTGTTTCCCTGTTTCTCTCTTTACTTTTTCAACTTATTCACCCTTTTCGGGATTTTTTTTTTTTTTTTTTTTAATGCCTATACATTTTGTGAAAAAGCATATACACTTCATTACCTGCCTCTCCAATTAAATGGATTAAATTAACTTCAACAAAATAAGTGCGAGTTACCTATGGGTCCATCTGTTCTGTTGAGACATTACTCTCCCTGGTAATGAATGGACCATATGTGTGCAAAGGTAATCCAGAAACTTTTTTTTTTTTTTAATTCCAAATTAATTTCTTTTTCTTTTTTTTTCTTTTTTACTTTCATTTAATAAAAATGAAAATTTGAATTTGGACTATTTATAAATTATCAATATCATTAATCAATATAAACAACCTATATATACACACACATATGTGCATATATATGAGTCAGGTTTAAGTTAACCCAAGGAATAGCACAATCACACCTTATGAAACAAAATTTGCTAGCTCAAATGTCCCCTTCCCCTGGGACTAAAAATTTAAGTTACATATGATAACTAATATCTGTATTAATTTTTGCATACCTAATGAGGCAGTAAGTTCTGCTTCTTCTTTTTTGGGAAAAGTGAGAAATAAGTCCTACGTTTTTCCACACACACACAGAGACAAGGGAAAAAACAAAAACAACATGGTAAGAATGTACTTCAAAGTGATTGGAACCTGTCAAAGGAAACTACATGGTATCAACGTATCATCTCTTTTTTTTTTAATAAGTGGCATCTATGTATCATCTTGTGAAACATTTAAAAAAAAAAAAAAATCTCTTAAGGAAGGTTATTGGGGTATGAAAATATTGGTTTCCAGTAACTACAACATATTAAACAAACACAGGTACAATCCATATAAATTTAAGTTACATCAAGTTACAACACTAGACAATATGAAACTTTGTCAATTCTGTTCTCATTGTTTCTGATTATGCAGTGTATCTAGATGTTATGTTGAAAAGAGCTGTTTGGCAGGCAGGTAACTGAAATTTCTGCTTCTGATGTTGCATTTCAAGTGGATGGCACTATCTAGTTATTATTCACTCTCTTCTTTTCACAATTTTTTGAATATGTCAAACTTCAGTCATAGTAGTATTTTGCTTCTTTCTTTGTTTTCTTTTTGTCTTGGTGCTTCTATTGTGTACTAGGATTATGACCCTCTCATTCACCTATTTAATAATATTTTACATCTGAGGGGGGAAAACGCCAGACTATAATCAAAGGGAAGGAAAAGTAGGAGGAACTAAATAGGAAAGGGAACTACCTTTTTTCCATGAGTCTGATTGACCATAAAAGGAAAAATAAGAGAAAGTAAATGTTGAACCCAAATAGATTAAAATAATTTATCGAATACACTGTTTCACAATCCTTTCTTTCCATCCACTTGGTCGAATAGCAAGGAAGGGAATCCTTTTTTACCCTCTTCAATTTCTATCAAGGCAAGGTAAACACCCTTCTCTCACCTTCCACTTCCAAGTTCCAACCAAATAATCAGAGAGAAACATGGAGAAAAAGGGGAAAAGAATTTAAATTTGTAGATGCTATTCTTTTGAATTTAGCAGAGTACAAACTACAAATCTCCATTTTTTTATTTTCCTTTGTCCATTCACTGTCCATAGTTGAATATTTTTCTCTTTTACATGTACAAGTAACAAGAACTGGCTTATAAGTTGGCTAAAGTATTGTAAGATCGACTTAAAGGATTTCTTAATTTCCAGTAATATCATATCACATGTACTTGTAGGAAAAATATATATGAAAAGGAAATTATTGTACCTCTCTTCGCAGTTTGGCCTCTCTAGCAATACCCTCAGCATCTGCTAGCTTCTGACCCTGCTTCTGCAGGTAGTAAATTCAATGTCAGAAATCTTCATCAGATGAAAAAAATATCGCAAGAAGGTACTGCAATAAATTAGACCTTCTCTACAGTGGCTTTTGATGGGTAGTTCTTCCGACGTGCTTCACACCACTGTTGGATTTCTTGTTCCGTGTAGGTCAAAGAAAGAGATCTTTTCATTTTAAAAATGACAGAAGACACACCCATGCACATCAAAATAGTAACAAATTAGGCACTTTAAAAAATAAAAATAAAAGGAAAAGAGGGAACTAGCATATAAGAATGTCAAAGAGGCAGTGTGCAAAATATAGAGCTAATAAGCATAAAAAGCCAGTTCATAGGAGATAAAATAACAGACTGCAGTATCCAAACTGGAACACAAAGGAACATATTACATTTTAAACTTTTTTTAGGACCACAACAACCATTTACACAGAATATCTGAAAATTCTAGCATCTCTGCATGCAATAAAAAAAATTTACTCTTGAATTTGCAAGTTATACTTTACCATATGGTGAGATCAAGCAGCTATTACCTCTTCTGACCCCTGGCTTGGTTGTTGGAATTAACGTGACCAAACTTTCCTGCCTTCTCCTTGCTAAACCCTGGTTGTGATTGAGGGGTGTCAAATGAAAACTCAATGATATACTTACTAATATGTGAGAGAGAGAGAGGAGGCACACTGCCTTCTAAACCACATCACTTCTATGCCTACTGAATCAATTATTCCAATAAAAAGACAATGATTCTGCCATATAAAATTTTACACAAAGCTGAAGACCAAATAAAAAAGGCTACCCTAGGTTTGCCAAATGCCTTTCCATGGGGAAAAAAAATCACTTCCCCTCCTTAACACCCTACTGAATGTTCTGGCCTCAAAATCACAATTCCAGCCATAACATCATATTGTCACCAACCCTGCAGAATTGAAAGTGTATAGCAAGTCCAGGGAAAAAAAACTATTAGCTTCAAGTTCCAATCTTGGACAGCTTAATATCCTAGCACATCTAAATAACAGCTTGGATGTCATAAGAGCTCTTTGCACGCTGTTGGTAAGTTTCTAATAGAGGCTATTCCAATGAATCTATGCAATGCTAAATGCTAATAACAAGAACTTACTGTATTGAGTGTATTCAAGTTATAACTTACACCTCTTAAGAAGGCAAAAAACTTTAACCTTTTTTTTTTTTGTGGGGGGCAGGAAGGGAGAGGCATGTGGAGGTGTGTTTGAGGAAATTTAAACATACCAGCGAGGTATAAAAGCACAAACCTTTCCCCTTGTGTTCGTTAGGAAACCCTCTCTTTGCATTTTTCATTCGATGAAACTGAGACTTCTGAAATCTACATAAATTAAATTGATTGTAAATTGTAAGCAACCAGCTCAAATCTTTGAATAAAAAGATGGAAACAAAATTAATCCAAAAAAAGAAAAAGGCATACCCCCCTCGCAATTGCCCTCCTTTTGGATTCATAGTGTAGTTTTTGTTTGGTGAATCTTGCCTGTTGGAGCTTGGGTTATCAATCCCACCATTATTAACAAGATTCCCCTGAAATAATTGATAAAAAAAATAAATAAATAAAAAAAAATAAAAAGTGTCAATTACAAGCACCACAGATCATTTAACATAGGGTACACATTAATTATTTTGGAAAATGATATCACAGAAAAATTATTCTTCACAACAACAACAATACACCCAACAATTCATGTACTGAGGGCAAGATAAAGCTACCTGTGCAGGTAGTGCAGGTAAGTTCCCCCCTTGCAATTGCTGAGCTGCAAAAGGCGATGGTTTTAATGCATTTGCATTTGCCGTAGGTGGAACCAAGTTTTGCTGATTCTGATTAACTTGCTGCCTGACCTGATTACAATGACCAAGACCAAACTGCGGATTTGCGAAAAAGGTGGCATTTTGAGGAACTGTGGCCCGAGGTGCTTGATTTGGAACACCCATGTATGGAGGACAGATAGGGATACCATAAGAAACAACTTGAGAAGAATTTGGCATTTGCAAGGTGGGCAGAAATTGGTTCATATTTTGCAACATATTGGGCATACAAAACTGCCCATTTGGAAAACCCATATTTTGATTGAGCTGTTGGTTTGAGTTCTGCATATTATGCACAAAAGCAGGCTGAGAAACATTGACTTGGTTCGGATTCTGCGCCATATTGCAGAATTGCCCATTAAGCGGAAACCCTTGAACCGGGTTCATATTGCTTACCTTGTTTTGTGGACTGAACCCCACATGGGACTGACCTGGTTGAGAACCCAAATGGGGTATACCCAGATGAGAATTTTGCAAAGGTGGGTTCATGAAACCAGGTCGATTTATGGAAGGCCTCATATTGGAATTATTGAAAGGGACTTGAATTTGAGGATTGTTGTTCATGCCAAACTGGGGTCGAAATTTCGTGGTGTTTTTTTGCACTAAATTAGATGAATTTGCATTTGAATGAGTAGGTGGCATAACCTGAAGAGTGAACAAAATAAAAACAACAGGAAGAAAGAAGCTTCAAATTAGAATGAAGTGTTTATTTCACAGAAACTGTAGAGAGAGAGAGAGAGAGAGAGTGTGTGTGTTACCTGTTGAGAAGGTGGAGCAGTGGAGGAATTAGGTTGCTGAGGAAAGGAATTGTAGAGAGGTCGCATGTTTGAGCATGGAGTTGCAGAGAGAGGTCAAGGAGTAGGGTTTAACGTTTAGCTAAGGGTTTTGAAATTTTTTTTTTTTTTTTTCCTTTTTTTTTTGGGGTTCTGTCTTCTTTTCCCTCGTGGTGGGTGCAGTACAAACTTTCGGGTACTCGTTCGGGCTGAAAACCAAACCGGGTCGGTTGGTCCGAGTCCCTTGCAAGAATATGTTTTTAACCTTTTTAGTATTTTTAGTATTTAGGGTCAACTACAGTCACGTCATGGGTTTGACATTTCAAAACTGGCCAATTTGATCCCTAATCATTGTGAGAAAGAGAAATATGAGTAACAGTTTAAGGATCAAGTTGTTTTGTTTTAAAATATTCTGGATCTTTGGTCTAATGATAAAAAATACAATTATCAGAAATAGACACGATAAATTAAAATTCTATAAATAAATGAATAAATGGACTTGATTGGCATAGCCCAAACCTTAAGGGTGTTGACTGATTTTACTTAAGTATTTAAGACTTTCTAGTTTATTGTCTAGGTACTTACTGATGTGTGGCCCAAACTTGATAGCTATATAAGAGTATTAACATTAGATGTTCTAAAAAAAATTTATTTTAACACATCAAAAAATTACTTTATCTATGTGTGGGTTCTTTTTTTTTTTTTTTAGAAAAAGTAGTACACAGGCCCAAGCAAAAAAGTGAGGATCCTGGGCTTGATGCTTTATATTTTAAGGAATTGGGCTTGGTTCACCGCAGCTAAATGAGACTGATTTCGAACCAAGTGGTGCACAGGACATAAATCCTATAACACATACATACTAACATACAGAGAATATATGTATTGAACAACAGGGTACAGCAAGGAACAAAATAATGAGAAGAAGGAAATACAATAAGATGTTAAAGATCCTTAAAATAATGCAAAATACTTCATTATTTTCTTAATTATGCAATACATTATGCTCACTAGGACATGTTACGAGGTCCAAATAAGTTCAAAAATTACAGACTTAAATAGTTCTTCAAGCCTCTAAGACTTGCAAAGTTTGGATCCCTTTGAATCCAAATATGGGTTCTCTAGTGGCTGTTCTGAGGATCCCAGACAATGTTTTCCCGCCCTTTTCTCTCTTTTTGAATTTTGGCAGAGTTTTCTTAAGTATTTTTACTCCAATTAACTGTGGCTGAATGCCCTCCATTGTTTGCTGCTTCCCCTTTTTATAGTGTCATCTAGGGTTTTTGGGGTACCATTGATTCCCTCTATTTGTTCCTCTAGGTACCAGAATTAATATTGTGTCAGCAACATTGGTAGCTAGTTCCTTCCTTATTCTTCATTATTTCCCTCTTTTGAGATTTTCTCTTCAAAAGACCCCAGCTGACTTCCCATTCTGGGGGGTCCTAAAGGGCTGACCTTTAGTCTTTCTTTTTCCAAGGTTTCTAGACTTCACTTTTCAAACCCATCTTTTGGCTGCTTTTCCCTTTGTCATTTTTCCTAAGTGGGCTGATTCCTTCCTACCAGGCTGAAAGATCCTCAGCCACTTTCTTTCATGGTTCTTCTTCCTGGGTTCCCTGAGGTACCAGGCCATTGCTCATGAGTTGTTGGTTCCCAAGCCTTCTGATCCCTTTTCTGCATCCTTAGGTGGCTGATAAGGACATATATGTTCTTGTTCTTTTTGTTTCTTAGCATGCCCCCTTAACCTGTCTTAATCCCATCCTGGCTTTGCTGCATGTCCTGAGGATCCCAAGCTCCTGGGAATCCTTAGGTATCCTAGCTCAATTCTTTTCCTGGGCACCCCAGTGATTTTTCTGACCATTAAAGGCTGGGCTGGGCTAGGCTTTTTCTTTCCTTTGTTTCATGAAGTCCGAAGCTTGCCTATTCATGGATTTAGGTTCCTCCCCATGGACCCTTAATGGGTTCAGGCCTCTCCTGCTTTTCTTTTATTGAAAGCCCAAACGTTCTTTTACTTTCCTAGATTTTGATCATTTGTGTTGTTCTTGGGCCTTCATACAATATTGTGATTTTTTTGACCTTAACAATTTATTTTAGCATAACATTTAACATTACACCATACATCTCATCTCTTATTTTAATACGTCACCCATTAAAATAACCTAAAATAACACCCACCATCTATTAAAAAATAAAAAGTAATAAAGAGATAAAAGAGAGAGGAGGGAGATATATGAGAGAGAGTTAGTAGAGAGGATAGAGAAATTATTAAAAAAATTAGCATATAGCTACATTACACTTCTACAAGTAGAAGTGTACTGTAGCTATGTGCTAAAAATAAGCATATGACACATGTGATGGAGGCATGGTTATCAATATCCTAATTCGGATCTTAGGATCTCAAGATCCAACATCCCTAAACCCTCCTAGATCTTACTAGGATCTCTACTAAGGCCAAATTTGTGTGGAATCCCGATCCCATAAAAGATCCTGTGATATTAACTAAAATTCAAATTTGTTTTTTTTTTTCTTTTTTTGGGCCTCCAAATGGAACCCAAATGCCCCAAATTGATTTTTTTTAAAATGTAATAAACAGATTAGCCCAATGGCCTTTAGCCCAAATTGATAAAACTTTAAATATAAGTTTCCAATTTTAATTTTTTTGGCTAGGTGATAACGGTAAAGAAGTTCATACTATTAATGATGAATTTAAGTTTAATGATGCCAATGAAAATGAAGTGAATGAAACTCTAAATGCAATATTAAGAGATTTTAATAATTGTCTAATGGATGATGTGGGCAATGTGACTGCTAACAATGATGATAATATTGTTTGTAATGATCAACCGTACTTTGAGGAACTCAATCAAGATATTAAAAACTTTGGTCTTGATGATTGAGTGTGTTTATGGAGTTGTTTGAAACATTGTTATTTGCTTTGTTTTGCTTATTGAGTCTGTTAGAAACTAAAAGAATATGGATAGGCATCCAATGTGAGCATGTCCCTCTATTTGCCTCAGATTGTAACATCTAGAAGTAATAGTATTTAGACCGTTACACTATCCCACTAAGTCCATTATTCCACTCAATATTAATGGAGTGGTGTGTATATAAACACCAAGAATGGTACCCATTGAACAGTGGACGAATTTTGCATTTCTCATAGTATTTATAGAGTGTTGTGAGGCTCTTAGGTTGTGGGTTATGTTTGCATCGCTCTAGTAGTGTGCAACACCGTCGGAAAAAAGTTTTTGGTTCGTGAGTTACATAAACTGAAATTCAAATCGTGTTTGGATAGCTAGTCTGCATGGAGACTGGCTCTGGACAGCGTAGAACAACCTCAAAGTTCCTGGGTGATCGTCGGTTTAGGCCAAGAGAGGTATGCTGAAAAAAAAAACCGATTATTTAAATTCCACTGCAAAGTCTATTTCTTACATTGGTATCAGAGCTTTCATAGGTTGTTCTCAATATCATAGACATATATGATTAGTTCTTAATGCATTTTATGCTTCTATGATATGCTATGAATTTCTATACACCTCACATGGCCTTCAATGGTAAGTTTTTATTCTGAGCATTTCGTGCCTTGAAATTAATATATGTTGTTTATATTACATGTATTAATATCTACATTAAGTTTCGTAACAAATCTCTAAGTGTGCCATGAGATATAGTTTAACAAAACTTAGAACACTGAAATTTTAAGGACAAAACTGCTCTTATATGATTTCTATTTGCAAAATATGATTTCATATTATGAATCTATGTGTTATAAGCTTTAAATCGGTATATGGTACGCTAAAAATGGACTTAAAATGAAGAAGAGATAAAGCTTTGAAGTTCTATGTCTGAAACTCGTTTTTGGCTGAAAGAAATTGAGAGGAGCGGATGAAGAAGACAACCTCTTTTAGACATCACGTGTCTGCCACTTGCCAAAAGGGCTAGAGTGACAGCCAATTATTTAAATAAAAAAGGAAGGGGGGGGGGGGGGGGGGGGTGGGGGTGGGGGTGGTGGTTTCCACAATCAGTTTATTTCCTAAATGCATGACACGTGAATGGTGTTTTCTTCTTAGATTTAAAGGGCTGTTACAATTTACTATTATTCATGCGGCTCTTTATTGGTGGTATATATATATATTTTTTAAATATTTAGTTATATGGAATTTATTTAATGTTGTAAATTGTTCAATTCCATTATTATTTCTTAGTAAAATATGGTATCAAATATATATATATATATATATATATATATTTACATAACGTTAAATATTATATTTAACGCAACAAAGCAATAATTATTTTTTAGTAAAATAATGAGATGCCTATATGAATTGTTCTCATGAGTTTAAATTGTGGTAGCTTGTTTGGCTTAATAGTTAATTGATAATATTGGTGAATTATTTTTAATACATATATTTTGTAAATATGTTTAGAATTGAAATATGGAATAGTGGGAGTATGGTTGAGTTGCGTTATCTCCCCCATACATAATTTTGCACGAATTAATTAAAATTAAGCTTAGTAATAAACACTAGTGATGCAAGAGATGATTAGGAAGCTTAGCAAATTTTCGATCTTGCGACGTGTGTTGATTATCTAAGTTTATTTTAGATCGGACGTCAAAATTTTTGAAATGTGTGTGTAATGTCCCATTTATGAAATTTTGTAGTGAAATGACTTCTAAAGGTATAGTTGCTGATCTCAATAAATGAGAGAAATTGGATGGTGAAAATTACAATATTTGGCACCGCAAAATCCAGTATGTGCTAAATGAGCAAGAAGTCCTAGAGACTCTAACTCATTCGTTGAGTAAACCCGATGAGGGAAGCACTGAGCAACACCAACATGATCTTGTTGCCTATGAAAGTTGGCACAAGAAGGATTTGTGTGCACGCTTTACAATGTTAAGCAGCATGCACAATGACTTGATTGGTGAATTTGAGCAATATATAACTGCATAAGACGTGGAAAGCTCTAAAACTAAGATATAGAGGGACATCAGCCACTAGACTGCGTGGCTTAACAATGAAATTTGATTCATATAAGATGCGCTCTGAACATACAATGAAGTAGCATCTTAGGGCAATGTCCTCCATGATTCGAGAGCTCAAATCAGCTGATTACTGACGAACAACAAGTCCAAGCAGTGATTCGTTCACTACCAAGTTCATGGGAGACGATGTGTCAAAATTTGACACACAATGAGAACATCAAAACTCACGTAAGGCATCTAGGCCTAAACACAAGCAACCTGATTACGCTCCTGGACAAGAGAGACCTAATGGGCCACCTCCTAAAAAGGCTAAGTTTGTCAAGCGCAATACTGGAGGAAAACGCGCAAAGAAGGACAAGTCTAAGTTGACTTGTTATAATTGCAGAAAGAAAGGACATTTTGCTCGTGAATGCACTGAGCCAAAAAAGGTAACACCTAATCCTACATCTCACCATGTTTTTGTAACTAGTCATGTCCTTGTTGCTAATTCTGCTCCTATGTGGATTGTAGACTCAGCGACAACAGAACATGTAGCGAGAGATAGAACGAGATTTGTGGAGTACCGCTGGATTCCTGTTGGCAGTAGAGACATCAAGGTGGGAAATGGAGCTAGCGTGGAGGTACTTGGAATTGGTACCTACAAGCTAGAATTGCGAGGTGGTCGCACTCTGTTACTCCATGATGTACTGTATACTCCAGAGATCCGGAGGAACTTACTTTCCGTAGTTATTTTGTTAAGACTTGGTTTCCGGTTTATTTTTTAGAATAATTATGTTTTATTACATTTCGGAATAGTTTATTATGGTCGTGGTTTTATTTTCAAGTGGTTTTTTAATTTTGGATATTGAACATTATAATAATGATAGTTCAGTTTTTTTGACTTCATCTGATAATACTTCTGATAATTCAATTATATGGCATGTTAGGCTTGGTCATATAGGTCAAGAAAGGATGACTAGGTTAGCTAGAGAAGGCCTTATGGGCAATCTCGCTAAGGTCACTTTGTCCACATGTGAACATTGTCTTATGGGAAAGTCAAAAAGAAAACCATTTGGAAAAGCCACAAGGGCATCTTTTCCATTGCAACTAATCCACTCTGACATATGTGGTCCAATGAATGTGAGGGCAAGGCATGGAGGTTTCTACTTCATCACATTTATAGATGACTTTACACGTTACGGTCATGTGTATTTGATCTCTCATAAGTCTGAGGCTTTAGATTGCTTTAGACGATACATGATATTGGTTGAGAATCAATTAGACAAGAGCATTAAGGCTCTCAGAACTGATCGTGGGCGTGAGTATCTATCTGAGCAATTTAAGGAGCTCTGTGATGAAAAGGGAATTGCAAGGCAGTTAACGATGCCTTATACACCTCAACAAAATGGTCTGGCGGAAAGGAGAAATATAACACTGCTAGAGATGGTTAGGTCAATGATAGCGTAAGCTAACCTACCGATTTCGTATTGGGGGGATGCACTTTTGACTGCAGCCTATATACTTAACCTAGTGCCCTCCAAATCAGTATCTTCCACATCTTATGAACTATGGACCGGCAAGAAACCTGACTTGAATAACTTGCGGCCATGGGGTTCAACAGGTTATGTTCACAATACTTATCATAGATATGGGAAGTTAGGGCCTAGAGGAAAGAAGTGTATCTTTATAAGATATTCCGAGCATTCCAAAGGCTATGTGTTGATAGGTGAACAACCTGATGGAAGTGTAACTGAATTGGAGTCATGTGATGTTGATTTCATTGAAAGTGAATTCCCTAGCATAAGTGAGGTTGAAAAGAACTTGATTCTTTATGAAATGATGGATCAAGAGGTAGGCGCCCCAAGTAGACTAGTAGAGGACAAGGAAGAAATTCCTAAAACTCCTAGAGACAGTGGGAGCGACTCACAACCTAGTGGGAGCACACCACTAGAAGCTGGTCCATAACAACCTCAGCCACGTAGAAGCAACCATGGAAATGTTCCTCGTCATCATTTTGAGATTGAGGGGGAAGCTTTCATGATTGCTTCACAGGATGATAATGAGCCAAGAACTGTGCAAGAGGCTCTCTCATCTTTTGTTAGTGATGAGTGGATAAAAGTAATGAATGATGAAATGGAGTCTATGAGGATAATCAAGTTTGGGATCTGGTAGACCTACCGTCAGGGCATGAAGCAATTGGAAACAAATGGGTTCTTAAAATCAAATGCAAGGCAGATGGGTTAATAGAAAGGTATAAAGCTCGATTAGTGACAAAAGGATACACTCAAAAGGAGGGTGTTGACTGTGAGGAAACCTTTTCTCCGGTTGTGAGGTTTGCCTCTGTTCAACTCATTCTGGCCATTATTGCAAACTTGAATTTGGAATTATACCAAATGGACGTTAAGACAGCTTTTCTCAATGGAGAACTAGATGAAGAAACCTATATGGATCAACCTATTGGCTTTGTGACCAAAGGTCAAGAGCATAAAGTGTGCAAACTTAAGCGATCCATATATGGTTTAAAGCAGTCATCTAGACAGTGGTATCTGAGATTTCATCAAGCCGTTCTATCGAATGGGTTTACGATGATCGAAGAAGATCACTGTGTCTACGTAAAATGATTCAAGGGAAGTTTCATTATTTTGTCATTGTATGTCGATGACATATTATTGGCCAATAATGACATGGAGATGATTATCGCCACAAAAGGGTGGTTGTCCTCTAACTTTGAGATGAAGGACATGGGTGAGGCAGATTATATTCTAGGGGTTAAAATCCTTAGGGATCGCTCAAAGAAACTTTTAGGTTTATCACAACAAACCTACATTAAGAACGTTCTTGAGCGTTTCCAAATGTATAATTGCAAACCCATAGATACTCCAGTTGCCAAAAATGAGAGCTTAAGCCTTGATATGTGTCCTAAGACTCAAGATGAAAAAGAAAAGATGGCTCGTGTTCCTTATGCTAATGCAGTTGGAAGCTTGATGTATGCAATGATGTGTACTCGGCCCGATATATGTTATGCTGTTGGATTAGTCAGCAGATTTCAGTCTAATCTAGGACTTGCTCATTGGAAAGCTGTCAAGAGGATATTAAGGTATCTTAAAGGGATAGTGGACTACATTCTTTGTTATTAGGGTTCAGATTTGCGTATGATTGGCTATAGTGATGCTGATTGGGGTAGTGACCTAGATGAACGCAAATCTACATCTGGATATACTTTCTTGCTAAATAATGGCGCCATCACTTGGAGTAGCAAGAAACAACCCTGTGTAGCATTATCAACTATGGAAGCAGAGTATGTAGCATGTTCAGCAGCTGTTCAGGAAGCAGTTTGGTTGAGGAGGTTCTTTCAGAATCTTGAGGCTGTCAAGGATGCCTCAGATCCCATTACGGTACATTGTGATAGCATGGCAGCAATTGCCTATGCTAAAGATTCTAAGTATCATGGTAGAACCAAACACATTGATATAAGATATCACTACATTCGAGACATAGTTGCTCACAATGAAGTGGTTCTAAAACACATTTCTACAAGCCTCATGATTGCTGATCCTCTTACAAAACCTATAGGAAGGGATGCCTTTTCAGGCTCATGTTAGGAGTTTAGGGCTACGTAGAATATGATGATATGTTGTTTTTAGTTACCATTTATTGTACTCTTTTGGGATATTTTGTTTTAAATACATATGATGTTATTCAGTTAATAATAATATGTATGTTTACACACACATATACCATATGATGAGTTTTGTGGTATGAAAGGTATGTCGATAGGCTTAGGTCGTCTCACTCATACGAGCGATCACCTCTGGCGCTTGAGTAGTGAGCAGAGATGAGACTCATTCAATGCTTATGTAGCATATATAGATAGTTGACACAAACAGATGTCGCCTTAGTTGGGACTAAGATGAGGTCTATAATATATTTATCTTGATTAGACCGTACATGGATAGCCCATGATCCATGTAGCCTGTGGTTAGCCAGATGCGAGACCTTATTTGATGCCTAAGGTGGCAAGCGAATAAAGGACTCGAGTTAGGCGCTTGAGTAGTGACTAGACTAAGATTTGTATGGTGTATTGAGTTAAGACATACACTCTTACTTAAGAGAACTCCATCGTAGCATGTATTTCATAATACATGTGCTTGCGCGACCAAAAGCGGAGGTGAGAGAATAAATCCCTGCTTCTTCACCGTATGAGTCCCATGGATCTTTCATTAAGATCCTACTTATGCCCTTGTTACTTTTGACTATGTCTTGAAGCTAAGGTTTTGATGTCTGCTACTTTGGCATGTTACCTATGGCCATGTTGGATTGGGTCTAAAGGGACATTGTTGGGAAAGCGATTGGACCAAAGTTAAAGGACATGAGTGCAAAGGGAAGACCATTTTTGTAACACATACTTATATTTGTGCTCACTGTCGACAGTTTATAGCACTTATGGTAGCGAAATAATCGTGAGTACATTTAGATAGTTATGATGGATCAAGCATAAGTCTGAGTATTAAACTCAAGAGGGGTTAGAGGTGCTTCATTCGATGTGTTAATATATGTCTAGGGCATAACGAGACACTTTAGGGATGTTGCTATACTGGTCTTGGTATAAGATTTAGCATAGTGCTCCCAAATATGTTTTTCAAGTGTGCTCGGCGGTCGCACAACCTATTTGCCAATATGAATGCATTGAGAAACACATTGAGAGATGGATAATAGGGCCATGCCCACAGTGGATGAGTGGGAGATGTTAGAAATTGAAAGAATATGGACAGACATCCAATGTGAGCATGCCCCTCTATTTGCCTCAGATTGTAACATCTAGGAGTAATGGTATTTAGACCGTTACACCATCCCATTAAGTCCACTATCCCACTCAATATTAATGGAGTGGTGTGTATATAAACACCAAGAATGGTACCTATTGAACAGTGGACGAATTTTGCATTTCTTATAGTGTTTATAGAGTGTTGTGAGGATCTTAGGTTGTGAGTTATGTTTGCATCACTCCAGTAGTGTGCAACACCGTCGGAGAAAAGTTTTTGGTTCGTGGGTTACATAAACTGGAATTCAAAATGTGTTTGGATAGCTGGTCTGCGTGGAGGCTGGCTCTAGACTGCATAGAACAACCTCAAAGTTCCTGGGTGATCGTTGGTTTAGGCCAAGAGAGGTATGCCGAAAAAAAAAAACCGATTATTTAAATTCCACTGCAAAGTCTATTTCTTACAGAGTCATTATGTATGCTTTAAGTTGTTTAACTTAGATTTTAGTATTTGTGAGTTATAACTTTTGAATTTTTGAACTTTATTTATGTATTTGTAATTTGGCACTATATTTTTTATTAGTTATTTTACTAATTTGTGTCAAAATTTACTTTTTTTTCAATATTTCTTTAATATATATTAATTATGGGTATTTTTTAGTATTTTTTTTTAATCAAAAAGTAGGATCTTACAATTTTCGTGCCAATCTTACGATCCAATCTCTGAATGAGTCAAGTGGTGGGTTTCTCTTTGTAAAAACCCGTCAATCGTGAGTCAAATGGTGGGTTTCTCATTTGGAAACCTAATGAATTTGGCTTATTTGAATCTGAAGGTGCTAGGTGGAGCTTTGCTATGCGCAATTGTTAGTTGCATAAGCCTCGTCTGAGAGATTCAACGAGATCTCCACAAAATCTGGCTAATGCCATTAAATCTTGAATTTCAACAAGCTAAATGTGATTTTGACTTGATCTGACAGTTGAATTTTTTAGCATGGTGAAAAAAAACCCACACATTCGTGGTTGGTAGGAGGTTTGTCGTTTGCCTTTCTTAGACTCATTGTTATTGGGTCAATTGGCAAGTTGACTCCAAACTCGACACCCTTACTCATTGGCCACTGAACATTAAAATTTTATTCTAATTGTACTACACTTAAAACTCTGTTACCACCACTGCACACCCTTAGTGCGATAGTCATTCCACAATTTCATGCCAATCTTACGATTGGATCTTTGAATGAGTCGAGTGGTGGGTTTCTCTTTGTAAAAACCCGTCAATCGTGAGTCAAATGGTGGGTTTCTCATTTGGAAACCTAATGAATTTGGCTTATTTGAATCTGAAGGTGCTAGGTGGAGCTTTGCTATGCACAATTGTTAGTTGCATAAGCCTCGTCTGAGAGATTCAACGAGATCTCCACAAAATCTGGCTAATGCCATTAAATCTTGAATTTCAACAAGCTAAATGTGATTTTGACTTGATCTGACAGTTGAATTTTTTAGCATGGTGATAAAAAACCCACACATTCATGGTTGGTAGGAGGTTTGTCATTTGCCTTTCTTAGACTCATTGTTATTGGGTCAATTGGAAGTTGACACCAAACTCGACACCCTTACTCATTGGCCGCTGAACATTAAAATTTTATTCTAATTGTACTACACTTAAAACTCTGTTACCACCACTGCACACCTTTAGTGCGATAGTCACTCCACAAGTATAAGTGTTTGTGGGGTGTAGAAGGTAAGGGCCGAGGTTTAAGTCTCCAACAGGGAGCTTCACACACATTTACATTTAGATTATGTTAGAATAGAATTTCTATCTTGTAAAAAAAAAAAAAAAAAAAAAAAAACTCTATTACCAAAGTTTCAAGAAGTTTACATTACTATTGTGACTAACATTCTATTACTTAAAGTTTGAATTAAAATTAGATTTCATGCTGGAATTCTATACTCTTATGACTAAAAGCACTTGGAAAAACTTTCCTCTTGAATGGAATTTAACATGAAGAACCTCTCCTCGAATTACAGAACACAAACTCAAATCCCAATCACTAGTCTGATGATAGATCTAAACATGTCACAATATTAAGGTTTTAATCATAAAATTTGCCAACACTACATTGGGACTAGAATTTCTAGGCATTTCAGCAAATAACTATGGTAAATTAGTCAAACATTTTCTTTTAAAATAATGTGGAAGTAGAATTCAATTAATAAAATTTTATAACCATAACTGACAGATGAAACAAACTTTGAAGAAAAACTTATATATCTATATCTATATATATATATATATATGGCTCTGGTTAATGTATGTCCTTAGGAGAAAATTATTAGGTACTTTCGGAGTACCATAAATGCGTAGTCTTCCCTCTCACATGAATGATGGGTCCCACCATAAATTTAATTAGTAGGAACCATCATTCATGTAAGAGGAGGGAGTACACATTTATGATACTCTGGGAGTACACAATAATTTCCCGTCCTTAGGGAGAAAGTATACCATGTTTCGGTAATACCAACTCAACATCTGTTTTGGTATTTCCTATCCAATAAATGAGTGACACCTGTTTTAAAAAACTATATCAAACTACTCCAATAAATGATTAATTTATTTTCCCAATAGTATATTAAGTACTCCTAGAGTACCATAAATGTGTAGTCCTCCCTCTCACATGAATGGTGGGTCCCACCATGAATTTAATTAGTGGGACCCACCATTCATGTAAGAGGAGGGAGTACACATTTATGGTACTCTGAGAGTACACAATAATTTCTCGTCCTTAGGGAGAAAGTATACCATGTTTCGGTAATTCCAACTCAATATCTGTTTTAGTATTTCCTACCCAATAAATGAGTGACACATGTTTCAAAAAATCACATCAAACTACTCCAATAAATGATTAATTTATTTTCCCAATAGTATAGAAGATTGTGATTAATTTATTGGAGTAGGTTGATGTGGTTTTTTGAAACTGTGTCACTCATTTATTAGGTAGGAAATACCAAAACAGATGCTGAGTTGGTATTACCGAAACATGGTATACTTTCTCATCCTTAGGGCATATATTAATAATTCATTTTAGAAAAGTTTTTATGGAGAATTGAAAAAGCCGTCAAACTTATTTGAAAGTTTTTATTAGTGTATAGGAAAAAATGACAGTAGAAAATTATGTTGTGACATTTAATTTGAAACCAGTAGAATAAACAAACTTGATCATGTTGATATATGTAACTAAAAATGGAAGTAAAACATTGTTAGAATGCTTAGGTAAAGCAAAAAAGTCACTCTCCTTTGTGTGTGTGTGTTTGTTTCTTAAAAAAAAAAAAGAGTAATTGTCCTACATTGTTTAAGAGAGAGTGTGTTGTGTATAGTATAACTTGTCCCACCATCTCTTAAAAGTTATCATATTTGTGTTAAAACTCTTTTCCCTCTCTCATCTCTTGTGTGTTATGGTTTTTTCTAAAAAAAAGTGAAGCAAAAGGCTATATTGTACAATTATTAACTTAAAAATACATCTTAAGGAGAGTAACTTAGATTTTTGATGTATACAAATTACAATTGACTTTCCCCCCTTAAAATAATGTTTCTTACTTACTATTATGAGTTGTCAGTAATTATTAGAAAGAATCATCCACATGATTTACAATACTTATGATAAACCATAAATTTGTACTATTAAAATCTTAATTTGAGATTAATTTAAAATGTCTAAAATTATACAAAAATTATCCTCAAATCAATGCTCTGTTTGTTTCAGCGATGATGTTTTCTAAAACATGAGTTGTACGGGGCAGGGGCCCAAGCCCAGTAGGCCTTGGGCCCTAGCCTTGTAGTACGGACCATAACCCCAACCCCTTGTATAGGGCAGGGCCCCGGGCCCATTGGGCCTTTGGCCTTAGCCTTGTGGCACAATACCTAGCCCTCTCCTTGGTGGACCTGTGATCTTGATCCGGACATACTTTGAGGCACAATCTGAGCCTAAGACCAGTGATGAGACCATTCCGTCTTGAGCATCAAAAGTGAGCCCCACCCGATCAACTTTGACTTGGTCGGGAGTGTGATTGCTCAGAGATATAAGGTCTCAGCAACTAGGTATTGCCGGGGAATATCACTGCCGAACAGCCTTTTGGAGGGAGGAACCAATTCTAATGCCATTACCATTGTTCCTAATGGAGTATCCACTTAGAACTAATGGAATTGGACCCCCATCCACACAAGTGAGGTCAAGAAGTAATCATAACACATCTACTTATCTCAAGCTATAAATAAGAGGAGAGAATGAGAAGGAAGGGGTTGGTAATTCGAGAGAGAAAACAGAGAGTAAAGAGTGATCACACTAGCAACCTGCGAAAGGAAAAAGGAAGGAGCTCGTGATTACTAAAGTGTGCAATTAGGTCTCCGAGCAAGGAACTATCCATAGTAGGAAACTCAAAGCCCACTGTATAAATAAGTTGTGAGCCCAAGTATAGGTTGAGCCCATTAAAGACACTTTGGGGTGCACGAGTCATTTTCCAAAAAATATCTTTTATAAAATTATCTCATTTTCCTATGTTTGGTAGCAAACTTAAATGGGTTGAAAAACAATCTCATAACTTCCTTTATTTAGCTTATTGTGAGATAGAGTTGTTTTCCAAAAAAAAAAAAAAAAAATTAGTGGAAAACAATCTTTAAAAATAAGCCATATTGTTGACTAAAAATAGTTTTCCTTTGATTTATTTTTTCTAATGCTACCAAACATTGGTAAATATGAAAAACTATCATTACATAAAGTTTTCCACCGAAATAAATAGAGCATCTAACAATTGTACTGATTCATGTGAGTTTAATTAATGAGAAAAATAATTTAATTATAGACTACAACATTTTCCTAAACAAAGTTTTATCATAATAGATAGCTATTACATGATGACTTTTGACAGAAAGAGAAAGATTATAATTGTTATTTTTAAATATATAAAAGAATGTCTCTTAATATATGTCATGAACTTGTAGAAATGTTATTACGTATGTGGTGGATAACTCTCAGGAAAAGTCATCTAAACTCGTAAGGGTTCAAGTGATATCCATATAAATTTACAAGGAGTTGCTATCCAAAAGTTACAATAATTAATCATTATTATCTATCAATACCTCTTTTTTACACATTGATATGGCTTTTTGCAAAGTTTCTCCAAGAGCTCTGATAAAGGAGTTCGTAAGGGCACGTTTGATAAACTGTAACGGTAATTACATGGAAATAGGAATAGATATTACAAAGAATACAAAATGATGTAATGTAATACTTATTACTTTTCATTTGTTTAGTGACAACAAAATAATAAAACCCTAAAGACAATGGAATGAAAACATTTTAAATCAAACTTAAGATATATTTTAGGAAATATTTTACTCATAATTATATTTTCTAAAAAATAATATTTTTTAAATTTGAAAAAGAGATCAGTTATTTTTTATGATTTTTATTTTCATAATTGTTATGTGTATATAGAAAGTTTGTTTATTTAAAAATATATTAATTATAGGAATAGCTATTACATCTCTTTTAGAGATAAATAGTTATTCCTCATTTTAAAGAATAACTATTCATAAAAAATGACTATTCTCTGTAATAAAAACATAACTAAACTACTGAATAGCTAAACCATATGAATAACTATTATATTATAATGCATACCCTAAGAGTTCTAGTGATATCCATATGAATTTACAAGGAGTTGCTATCCAAAAGTTACAATAATTAATCATTATTATCTATAAATACACTTTGATATGGCTTTTTGCAAAGTTTCTCCAAGAGCCCCAACAAAGGAGTTGATTTTTTTTTTTTTTTTTTTTGAGAGAGTTTCAACTTATGACATTCATTTTTAATGATATCTTCAGACCAAGACACAATTAGTTTTTAGTGTAGGCAGAAATTGAACCTCAAATCTCTTATTTAACAATTAAAAATTTTTACCAGTTGAGCTAATTGGAACTCATGACAAACGAGTTTTTTTTTTTTTTTTTTTTTTTTGAGGAAGATGACAAAGGAGTTGATTAAATCATTTTAAATTGATCAAATATAAAAATATTAAATGCCACCAATTAAAAGATCAAGTTTGGACCCTCGTTCATTACACTTTGATTGCATTTGACTAAGTTAAGTTTAATTGAAGATCAACCAAGCTCAATAAGAAACCTGAACTGGCTGAACACCAAATTTAATGATTTTATGATCACTTACATGTTCCAACTTCCAAGACATGCTAAAGTTGAATTGGTTTGATCAACATTTGATTGAAAATGCAACCGTTTGATTAGGTTAAATCGATGTCCATGTGAAAGAAATAACTACTCATGCACGAGGATTGAACTAAACCGAATAAGACATCGCAAAATCATCTAAAAATTTCCCACACACTTAGTAATTTCTGCGAAGTGCTACCATGTTGACTATCAGTTTAACTGTTATCAAACAATGTTGAGTTGACACAAATGAGATGTCATTAGAAATATCTTGAAACAAGAATAAATTTGGAAGGCTTTGAGCATGGAAATTCCACACAGATAAAGAGAACTCACAAAAATACGAAAAGTGAGAAACACGATCCAAGGACACATTTTCAAAACACGATCCAAGGACACACTTGGGACATTTTCGTGTCATAATTTTCCAAATAGTTGAGCTCAACCTTGATATGATTAGAAATTGGCATTGCATCTTCTCCTACGGTGCCTATAACCTATGTATATTTATTATAACATGGACAAAAGTATTTCTACCCTATTTGCAAGATCTAGGCACATGTTAATCCATCAAATTTGAGGCAGGCACATAAAGGAAAAAATATATAATATCAAAATGCAAAACGTATCCTCTAAGTTTCACATTTTGTCATTTCAGTTCTTTAAGTTTGACTTTGTCATTTCAGTCATCTAAGTTTTGATTATACTCAATTCATTCATTCATTTACTATCCGTTAAATTGCTCGATTAAATTATCCAAAACAACACCGTTTTACACTTAGTTAATATTTAATTTTTTTTAATTTCTGAATTTTAGAAAAAAAACGTTTATTTAAATAAATTTTAAAAAAATATATACTAAACCCAAACGGTGGGGACCAAGAGGGAGAAAGGGAGAAATAGGGACAGAGAGGAAGACGGCGGTTGGGCTCCGTCCAGTGGTGTCCTCGGCTTCACTCCACCGCTTCAGCAAGCAATTCCAGCCATTAATTGTGGCTGGGGTTCACTAAAAAAGAGTAGACTTGGGTTCCCCTAAACCCTATTACTTGTTGTTTGTTTCCTGAACATTTTTATATTTGGTCATTAGATGTTTCAGAAATTAAACCCCAATAAACCACAAATTTTTCACTCTGCTGACCTTTACTTGTTATATTTCCGATAGATTCAGTAAGTAGTGGGCCAATTATTGAAGAATAAGCCTTGATATAATTTTCTGGTGTTTGAAATTTTGGTTTGAGGAAGCTTATTCTCATGAATGCAGACAATAGTATTGGCAGGGAAGGATCACGGTTGCAATTATCTTGGATATCTCAATAGTCTGAATTTTGACCAAAATGAATAAGCATATTGATTTCTGTTGCTGCTATACTTCTATTTTTTTTTTTTTTTTTTTTTTATGGGGGGCAACATGAGGGAAGATGTAATCATTCTTGATTTGAACCAAGAACCGTTCGACCAGCCTCACGTTTCAAAAGCAAAGTTGGCAGAGGCAAAACTAGTAGAACTGGGAGCACATATTTGATAGCTAAGGCACTACGAATGGATTCTGATGACAAGAAGGCAGCAAGTGGTAGTGGCCGAAGCTGCCTCCTGAAGCGGCAGAGTGAAGCTGAGTACACCACTGGACGGAACCCAGCCACCATCTTCCTCTCAGTCCCTCTTTCTCCCTTTCTCCCTCTCAATCTCTCTTCCTCTCCATCTCTACCATTTGGGTTTAGTTTTTATTTTTAATTTATTTAAATAAACGTTTTCTATAAAACTCAGAAATTAAAAAAAATTTTTAAATATTAACTAAAGTGTAAAATGGCGTCATTTTGGCTAATTTAACAGTGCAATTTAACAAATAGTAAATGGATGATGGATGACTGAATTGAGTATAATTGAAACTTAGAGGACTGAAAGGACAAAAATCAAACTTAGAGGATTGAAATGACAAAAGGTGAAACTTAGAGGGTGAGTTTTACATTTTGACCAAAATATAAATATCTAGCATGATGCACGAAGTCATTATATAATAACAAACAAGTAGCCAAACCAAAAAGCAGTACAAACTGCTAAAGTTATTACATGTCCAAATGGTTTGTAAATTTAAAGAGGGGGGGGACGGGGGGCAAAAGAAAATGGAATTGGCATAAGATGCATCATGGCTCAATGACCCGTCCTATGGATCCAGACCACATCTGAGGTCAAGGCTGTTGTTTTGCTATCCCTATCCCCACCAGCCTCAGCATCATAGGACTCCCCTGGGTCTCCCACATAAAGGCCCTATGAAAGCCATGTCACCTCAAACTTCAGACTCCAACTCATCTAGAGAGATTTCGTATGTGGAAACCGATCTTAATTTAGCCTGTTAAGTATCCATCACAATTCCATAACTTTGAGACTAAGATTTTATTAATGTTGTTGTTCTAATATTCAACATACACTATTCGAAAGATTAACCACATGAGACAAAAACATGAATCACCTAAAACTGTTCTTGCCAGTCGCCTCCATTGCTACAAATGGCTCAACTTTTCACTGTACTGCAAAATGCAATCACAAACAAAACAGTGCCTCGCCCCTCCCTCAGCTTTCCCCAAATTTCAACGCAAGCATGTCCAAAATGAGAAACACTAACACTAGAAAGTGCATTGTGCATGATTTTTTTTTTCTTTTTTTTGGGTCTATCATGTATGTTAAATGTGTCCAAGGCATGGTTTTGGAACCTTGACTGTGCAATCACTCGAACCTAGAATTTTCAAATTAAATAATTAAAACACACAAAAAAAAAAAAAAAAAATGTCAGTTTATTTGTGAAGTTGTCAATCCATCTTAATTTCTTTTGATTATTGTTGCATGAATAAGAAAGTGATTGTTAATGAAAGCATCTCTTACCTAGAAGCAGAGGCCACCCTAACCCATGTATTATAGATCCCATAATCTTTCACCCTATAAAAATACAATAAACATCATAATTACCAAAAATGGAGAAGATAAAAATTATAAGACACTCAAGTCATAATAACTTCATTGATATATGACATTCAAATAAATCTTACCATTGTAAATTTTGCTCCAACTGATACTTATTAATTTTGAGCAATGATGGTAATATAAGTTTTCAATGAAGGATCCCATGAAACAATCTAAGATTCTAAAGTATAAACAATGATACAAAGCCATTGACTTGGGCAAGCGTGGTAGCCATCACCTGTCCAAACCACGGTGGAATCGGTTTTAGGAAGCCCCATGCTCTTTGGGTACAAGGGAACTCTACTTACCATTGGTCAATAGCAATTCTTAAGTATTGAAATTAATGTGGATGGCACAAAATTTGCAAGACCAAATTTGCTTTAGAAAATAGGTTCCAGTTAAGCTGTGGGATTTCACTTCGAATTAAACAAAACCTAAATTTAATCTTTAACTAATAACCTCCAATTCATGGTTCTTTTCAGTGTTGGTGAAAGTGTGAGGCGCACCTAAGTGCAAAGGCTTCTTGGAGCCTAGGCACATAGCAAAAGCACGTCTTTTTGAAATAAAGCACACATTTTCAAGACATAATGTATAATTACTTCTAACAAAAAGATTCATAATCTATACAACCATAAAAGAGTAACCAGATTTGGTCTCATCTTTTGATTTTCCTAACATATCCCTAGTATAAATGTTCTTGCAAAATCAAGAGATGTTAAAAACTTTTTTTTTTTGATAGGTAATAAGAGTAATATTATTGATAAAAGATAAAGAAAAGAGAATACAAGGTGATCAGGATGACACAAAGTAAACAACAACCAAAAACATAGAAACAAGGAAATCAAGAAACTATTCTAAGAGAAGAAAGAAACTCTATAATAGAAGAACAAACCTAAAATAGTAAAATAACACAATTTTAAAATTCAAGAAGTTTAAGTAGCAAACATATCTCCTACATTTGGCATAGTTTTATATATCAATTAACTTCCTCTTTCCCCTTCTCCATAAGTATCTATTTCTTTGTCGTTTCCCACTAAATCAAATAAAATTCTTGCTCTCCTCCATTAAAAAAAAGGCCCTCAAACATGCTCAAAGCACATTTGAGGAGGCTAGTATATAATAAAGAAGTTCAAGAAATCAATATATTTAGACTATCAATTCAAATGGTTAGTCTTATGCAATTGCGTTAAAGTTGCAGGTTCAAATCCTCCACGTAGGCTACTTCAACTTCTTAAAATTTCTATGTAGTATTTTTCCAACAATTATTAGTGGACAATATGACAGTCAAGTTATCAACTAATCATGTAAAATTTAAACAAAGCATTTTGTATAATTCTCTTGCCCTTTACAAAAGATACGCAACCATGACTTTTGATTGCCATGACCACAGTTACATACATGGTTGAGTCAAAATATACCAAAGCAAAGAACAAAAAGTACAATAATAGTAAGTAGTGACTTTTATGTCTAACATAAGCAATGCAAGGCCATCCTAAAGTAAATATTAATCATGCATTTTGGTTTGGAATATTGCGCTTCAGCTTTAAGCATGCTTTGACCAACAATGTACTAAATGGCACACAAGTATGTCATTTTATAAGAAGTAACGAAAGATTTTATACTTAGTTTTTTTATTAGATATAAGAAGTAATGAAAGGTACGTGCACATATACAGTAAAATAACTAAAAAAAAATTAAATATACATTGTAAATATTAAAAGAGAAATGCTATGTCCACAACATTTTCACAACAAATCCTATATGGCAGGTTGTTAGTTGTTATTGGTGGGGTAAAAAAGTAATTTCAGTGGTAGATTCAAATTAGAACCAATAATAACTAACTACTTATGATTTGTTGTGAAAATGTTGTGAACGTAGTACCTCTCATATCAAAATATTAGGAGAAAGATCAATAACCAAAATCAAACGATAGAATATTTACTTACAAGTAAACATCATCTGTATTAATTTCAGGAAAGAGGTTGATATAAAATCGGAAGCCATCGGGGCTTATATCTCTGCATAGCAAACCTGCCATACATTCAATGGTCAATTAAAGTGCAACTACAGCATTAATATTTTCAACAAAGTTGTGAAGCAGGGTACCTTTGCTCTCAGCAGTTAGAAGATGCTCCTTTGCCATGCCTGGAGCAATTCCTAATGTCATTGCAGCATCACTTGCACTTATCCCAGTTTGTAGGGTATCAGGATTTGTTACAAGGGCCTTGATTCTTGCAAAAACCTGCATTTGACAGCACTAGTTGGTTATTGTCGTGCAATTTTAACTAGCTTCTGACATTGTGCAGAAAAAACAGAGTGAAAGATATTCACTTGACATGATCAAGATTTTTCCAATTTTCTAGTTATATACAAAAGCAGATATGAAAAGAATAACTATGTTTTGTTTGCTCTGCCATTTACACTAGGCCACATGGTAGGAAGGCGGGAAAAAAAAAAAAAAAAAAAAAAACGAACGTACTTTTCCTTCAGCATATGTTTTTACTTCAGATATTAAGATTTAAAAGATAAAGAATGATGGGGCAGCACCACTTCAACATTAATGGAGCCTCACTCATTTTCGAATGAATTTATAAGGTTAGGTTGAAACTGTCAAATAAATTTATAGACAATAATAGTAGACATTGCCATGTCATGATTTATCCAAAAACTTAAAATAGAAGCAGCTACTTTTTCCATACAGATATGTTCAAAAATCAATGGAAAAAGGCTTTGAGCAAATGTACAATATACACATGGCATACACAGAGACTTCCTGGTCAAACTTGTTACTGTGGATGAATCATTGGGGAGAAAGAGAGAGAGAGAGCATGTTTAGTTATTAATTTCTTTTATAGGTGCACTATTAGTTATTGATAAAAGTTTTTGAACTTCCATCTTCTGTTTTCATTCCCACAAAGAAGGGAAAACCATCCACTATTATATTTAGTGTACCTACAAGACCTTTTCCAACTTGCTTTTCGGCAAATGATTTTCATCTTCAACCAACAGCAAGCAGCACTTTCACATGGATTTTCCCATTTTAAAAGACAAAAGCAGAAAACAGGAACTTTTACAATAAGTGAAACTGCCAAAGCCAGAAATGATGACCGAACTTTTTCTCATTCCCACACCCCCTCCCCCTTTTTCCCCCTTAATAAGATGGAAAATATCTGGTGTGTCAAACGATACAAAAACATATTATCTCACGTAGCAAAATGTTTTAAAAAAATTTCTCGGCAGTACCACTGGGCATGACTCAAAACTTGAATGATACATAAAAAGACAATACAGAGTGTCACCCTATTTAGAAACTTCATTAAATTCATCAAGTTGTGTTTTTAATATTCCCCCAAAAGTAAGATCCTTAGGGAAAGGCTGTCTATTATTTGAAGCATAATAACTTAAATGAATGAATGATTGACATAAAGGCCTCATATTGATGAAGGGAAGAACTGCATTTAGTTCTGCTATACTAGTCATAAAAAGATCTACTATTAAGAGTTTGTTTGGCATTGCATTAGCAAGGCTCCTTAAAGCTCTTTAGCAATTTTCTTTTACCCCATTTGGTAAACTTTGAAAAGAGCTTTCAGATAGTTGCTAGATTAAGGCAAGTTTTGAAAAACTAGATTTTTAAAGCTTTTACCCTAAAACTCGTTTAAGATCTATTCAACTTTTTCTCCAAAAGTGTGAAATGCCGGGAACATCCATGGGTTTTTTTTAAAATAAATAAATATATATAATTAGGCACCTAATGCCCCTAGTACAAATGCACATATGACGTGCCATTTATAAATAATAATTAAATATGTATTTATAAAATAAAAATAGTAACCATAATCATAAGTTTATAAAAATAGTAACCATAATCATAATAATCAAAAAGTTAGATATTAATTGCATATTTGAATTAAGTATGAAAATAAGTATTTATAAAATATAATAGCAACACTTTTACAATGTCTTCTTTAGGGTGCATTTGTTTTGGGTGTAAATGATTTTCGAAATTCATTTTACACCCAGCAGCATGTTTGGGTGTACATGTAAAATAAAATTTTCCAAAAAATGAATAACTTTGACCGTAAAATAAGGCCTTTGACCCGGAAAATGATTTACGTTTTTGTTTTACCTTCAAATCCTTTCCGGAATCACACACCCAAAGAGAGAGAGAGAAAGAGCAAGAAGAGAGAGTAGAGAGAGTGAGCTAGATCGAACCAAACCCCAAACGTGCTGGCCGGCGAGATCGCGCCTTCGAGATCACACCGTCAAGATCGTGCCATCCTCCTCTGGGTCAGATCATCACCTTCGATCTCGTTGTCGTCTCGATCGCGCCGCCCTCTCGATTGCGCCTTCGAGATCACAGCGCCAAGTTCATGCCTGCGAGATCGCACTGTCCTCCTCTAGGTCAGATCATCACCTTCAATCTCGTCGTCGTCTCGATAGCGCCAAGATCACGCCGCCTTCTCGATCTCGTCGTCCTCCTCTGATTTTTTTTTTTTTTTTGGTTGCTGTGGTGGTGGGGGTGGTGGTGATTTGGTGGTTTTTGAGTTGTGTGGTGGTGGGTTTTGTGTGGATAGTGGTAGATTTTCTGTGGGTGCTAGTGGTGGATTTTCTGTGGGTGCTGATGTGTGGGTGGTAATGTGTGGGTGGTGGTGGGTTTTGTTATATAAAATTTGTTTGGAAGCTGAGAAAATGGCTAAGAAAATGTGAAAAATTTGTAGGAAAATAGCATTTTCAGAATGTTACCAAACACTGAAAATTGTTTTCTAATATAATTTTTAAAATGCAACCAAACACTAGAAAATATTTTCCTTTCCCGAAAATATTTTCACCTGAAAATATTTTACACCCGGAAAATATTTTACACTGAAACAAACGCAGTCTTAGTCATTCTTGCATCTAAATGCTTTTTATCAATTTGACTACCAACCCAGTGTAACAGTTTCAAAACACTACATAACTGTAGTCTGCCAAACACTAGCAACTTTTCAGTTAAAGCTCTACTCCTACAACAATCCCAAATGGGCGCACTGAGTAGCTAATTCTTAAAGTAAATGCTCAAAATTTTTTTTTTTTAATTTTTTTTTTTTTATAATTAACAAAAATATGTATAGCAGAAAAAAGGAATTACCCAAGTATACAGGAAATATACTGGGGGTGAAACAATCAATTACAAAAATGGATTTACTGTTGATTTTACTCAACACAGTATGCAAAGGTGTTCTTCTGTTATGTACCACTAGAGAACTTTTTCTTATTTGCCATAATTTTTCAAATAAGTTAACAAGCATATTGGAACTAATTTTAGGTAACATATAGGACAAGAAATTAGTGACCATCTGCACCATTTCACTATTACGTGTTGGATAGATTAACTAGTAAAATCTCTTAGTATTATCAAATCCAGCTTTAACTAGGAAAGTTTCTCCAGTGATATGATAGGGCTTTCCCTTATAGGTCATTGTACCCTCCAATAGGCAAAAAAGTATGAGAGAGAGAGAGAGAGAGATCACCTCCTCATCACTGTGGGACTTATTCTGGATGACCATGACTCCACTATCAAACTTCCGAAGCATCACTGGACTGTCATAGAAAGATATGATAAATGACTTCAAACATTATTTTATTTTACTTTTTTTAATAAGTAACTTCAAACATTTAAATATAAGCTTTAAAAAAAATTTCCAGTGACTATAATGTTGATATAAATTATTCTGTGATTTTGCACTCTTTATCTCAACTATACAGCAGATTACAACACTAATAATTTGAAGAACTGTCAGACATACACATCAAACTTCTCCCAGAGAGAACATGCTCGCAACAAATCATCCGGTGAGATCAATTCTGCATAAAAAGAATATACAAAAAATAGGTTTCATCTTCTACAAAAGCAGCCAATATATCAAAAACTTATGCTGCAAGGCAAACCAGGAAATAAAGAGTATAGTTAAACAGACCTGTGCCTCGAGCACGGTTGAAGAGACAATAGACATCTATAAGATTGATCATTCCTCCAGCTCTCTCAAGCGGAATTCTGACATAATCTGCCAACTGAGTGTTATAAAATAAAAGTTAAAATTTTCTTTTCTAAGAAAGAGAAACAAATAAAAGGAATCCTATATCAACACACGGAAATCAAAAACTCAAATAATGATATAACACCAGAGAGAAAGAAGTGGACAGTGCTCCCTCTTTTAAGCTTTTTTTTTTTTCTTTTTCTATTTAAAAAAATGATTCTTATTTCTTCTTCCATAATTCCATATTTAAAAGTTGGCTCTTACATAGGGACAAGATTGTCACACACTTTTTTTTTTAAACAAGATTTAAGGACATGACGTATTTCATTGGTCTACACAACACATGCTCTTTTTATCTTAATATCTTTAATAGGCATATAGAGGAAAGGGTATGATTAGACAATCTCAAAACACATGGATGTGATTAAATTAATCCTTAACTAACAGCATAGAATTAAAAAAGGGTCAAAGGTAGAGTGCTTTCTGTACACTTTACCCTTTTTTATGCAGGCAAAAAATTCCATAACAATAACAGAAGTTCCAGCAGCTCAACTTTTAATCAATGATACATATTCACAGTCAAGTCACATGAAATGATAGGCAAGTGCAGAAGTTGGCAATTATAAAGAAAAGGAGAGATCTCATATATAAATCTTCAGTTATACTTGCTATGCTGATGAGTTGTAGCTCAAGCAGCACATCCTCCCCCAACCCACTGGTGCATGTTAAAATTTACCAGGAAAGTAGAAACAAAAAAGCACCCAAAAAAAAGCCCCTTCAATTATCAAACTTTGAAACACCAGCCTCTTAATTTTCCCACTCTCTTTGTATAAAGATAAGCTAATAATACTAGAATCAATAACACACAATGAGGAAAGAATAGAACCTGGCGGGACAATTGTTGATGATACAGCGCTCCAGCAGACTCTTTCGTAACAGGGGATACAATACCAACACTCAACAACCAATCTTGCATCTCTTCTTTAGAACCCACTTCATCATCATTTGTTGCACTAGATTTAGAGTTTGAGCCAGACAAAAGTTTTTGCCTCATTTTCTCTGCTAGTATAACCATCTCTTTAGCCTTACTCTGTATATCCAAGATGGTTCATATATTTAGAGCAGCAAAAGCAAATAAACTATACAATAACATAGCAACAACTATTAAGTGCTCAATTATTTTAAAGCTCAAAATTTGAATTATTTTCCTTCCCTACATTTTCTCAGAAATAAGCCAAATGGTTAGGATTAAGTTCAGTTTATCACTTTCTGTTATGAGTTATCCCACATTAACCCATTCAAAATATAGCATAACAAATTCCAATATTTTCTCAGCAGCCAAAAATACCATAATTACACCTAGAGATTTAAAATTTAAATTATTCCTTTCCTACATGTTTTGAGCAATAAAACAAACCCTTTTTTTTTTTTTTTTTGCTTTTATTATTTGGATGGTAGCTTTTTATTTAAACCAAGGAAAACCTGCGGAGCAGAAAGAAAATATACAGAAACAGAACGGCTGCAACCTAGCAACTGCAACCAACAAGCACAAAATACTTCAAGTCTTCCACTCAAACAGCATGAAAGCACTGCTAACTACAAGAAGCAGATCTAACCACGAAGGCCCAAACAGATAACATAGACTAGCTATCAAACACAGAACAGGGGATCCTCCAAAGCTTGCCAGGGACATGACTCTCTATCTTGGACTTTGAAGCTAGACAACTTCTCACATCAAATATAATTGACTTCATCAACTCCATTTCACTATTAAACTTCCCATTATGCACCCCTTCATTTCAATTATTCCATACCAAGCCAATTTGCAGATAGTATGCTTCAGAACAGTGCCCTATGACTTCTGTACAACCCAGTTCAGCACATAATCCCAACTATTTACATGTCTATCAAACAGGCATCTTATAAGGATCAGCTACCATATCCTTTTCGTAACAGAGAGATGATCCCATTGATTCAATTGTGCTTCTACAGAATTCACAGAACCATTGTAACCCCATTTTACTAGCATTTCTCACTGTCAACTGGGTGATGAATACATGTTTTGGAATAAGACCTGGAAACCAGAGAGCTTCCCACCAACTAATAAGAGCCATCTTTTCTCTAACTGCTTTCCCAAGTGGCAGACAAATAGCTTTATTTGCAGAATGATTCGAAACATCTTCACACAGCCTACTCTGAATCAGAACCAATTGTTCTGAGTCTTCTGACCCAGCAAGAGGCTAAAACCACTTTCTTCTTTGATCATACAATAACAACCAAGCCTTGGTCCGAAATTTTTGGGATCGTCTATGGATCCTAAATAGACTAGTTAGGGTAAGCCACATGTGTTCTTTAACCACACTATGCCCAAATTTCTGTAACAGAGGCCTAGATAAGCTATAAATTCGGAGTAATGTCCTCCAACTACAAGAACAACTCCAAGGTATTTATGTTTTCACATCCCAAAAATATAAACAAAGGAAAAACTTCATTTAAGTTTAAACACATTACTAGATTAAATTTATTTCTCCTAAGAAACTCATAAATAATGAGTAAAACAATACTGCTCCTAAAAAATCACAAAAATAAATATAGTATCTTGGAGACCCCGAAAAAATGTGAGCTTTGTAAACTGTGTACGAACCTTTTTTAAATAAATTCAGCATAGCAATAAGAAAACAGAAAAAGAGAGAGAGAAAAGTTGGTTACCATAAGAGCATTCAAATCCTGAAAAGCTTCCTGCAAGCTCTTGTCAGTACTTTCCCACATCTCCTGCTCCTTCCTCAGTATCCCAGACACCCCCACCATCCTCACCGCCCCTTCCCTCGTGTAAAACCCACCAGACCCAGAACCCGGACCCGACCCGGAAACCGAACTCGACCCAACACCACCACCACCACCACCACCACCCTGAGTCTGGGTCTGAACGTCGTTCTCCCAAGCCCTGGCCCTCCAGTTCTCCCAGAACTTGGCCAGAAACGCATCCGTGTCGCCCTTCCCTCTCATCACGACGGTCATCACCACCGATTTGGAGGGGTCGAGGGAGGCTTGGAAGCGGACACGCGGGGAGTGGAAGAGGGTTTTGACGGACTTCTTGGTGGAGAAGATGTGGGTTAAGAAGGAGAGAGGGACAGCCACGGCGGCTGAGGAGGTGGAGGAGGAGGAGGAGTTGTTGTCCGGGAGCCAGAGGAGGCGGTGGGTGGTGAGAATGAGGAGGCCGGATTTGAGGAGAGGGAAGTTGGGGATGTCGTTGCATTCGAGGTCGACGGAAGAGAGGATGGAACACTCGATTTCGTTTTGGAGAAAGACAGGTCGACCGCTGCTTGTGAGGTCTGCTTTTGGAAGAGAGTTTGTTGCCATTGATGATGATGAGAAGGTATACTACTACTGCTGCTGCTACTGCATGGGATGGAGGGAGTTGTGGACTGTGATTGATTTGAGACTCAAAAGATTTGATCAATGGGATTGAAGTCGAGCTGGTGTGAGAGCCAGGGAGAGAGAGCAGAAAATGGTGTCGAATTAGTTTTTGTCAATTTGGTCGTTATCGAATGAAATTAACCACCGAAATAGAAACTGTTTTATTTGGTGCTTTACGTTAGGTTTTTTCATTAAATTTAATATATAATTTTATTATATTTAAATAAAATTAAAAAAAATATATTATTTATATTTTATTAAACAATATAACCGTTTGAATTTAAAGTGAGACATCTAAATTTGATCATTTGTTCAAATCTAGGGATTGTTTATATATATATATATATATATATATATATATATATACATATTGATGGTGGGCTAAATGAAACTCCATTTGTCCATGGTGATCGTCTATGACCAAACCACGTCCAAATCAATTTATGAGGGCACGGACGACTAAAAGACACTTGGGTAAATTTCAAAGGATTTTCTACAAACACCAACTAATCGAGCCACGTTCTATTATTCCAAGACGTGAAGAGGATTCTCCAAAATCCGCTCTATCTTCTTCACTAACTCTACACATCTCTCATAATGATAGTGAATGCAAATAAGTAGACCCACTAAAAATTCTCTATGAAAGGCACCAAACCCATCAGCCCAAGGTACATTTTTCACTATTGATTCCACTTAGAATACTTAAGATATAGAGAGAAAGCTGACTTAATTGTTGGAGGGTTTTTGACCAGTTCACCCCGGTTACCTTTGATAGTTTCTTTCTTCATTTTCAAGTCATCTAACTGTCGTTGAAGCCCGGAGCACTCAACCTACCGATTTTCGAGCATTGTCATATATATATATATATATATATAAGATATTTGTATCGTTAATAATATTAAAATGTTGTTATTATTATTATTGTGAAATAAAATCCTTTACACTTTAATAGAAAGTGACAAGTAACAACAGAAGATTTGATTTATCATAAACGGAATTTCCATAGGTTTATTTGGATAAACACTTTGTTGATTTGTTAAAAATTAGTTAACATTTAATTATTGTTAGCAAAAGGATTTGACTTCCATGGTTAACTACTAAACTGTTTTGATGAAAACAAAACTTTTATTAAAGTACTAGCAGAAATAGAACAAAATCAGACAGAACGAACAAAACATGAACTAAATAGATGCCTCTTCTAATGTGACATGAACAAAACTTGGAGGGCAATGACCCAAATTAAAACACCCAATCAATACTTAACTAGAAACTAAAGTTTTGGGTAATGTCAATCTCACCCTATTTATAATGTTTTTATTTATTTATTTATAATTTAGAAGCAGACCATTATGAGTATTATTGAATGGCTGGTAAATTAACAAGAAAAACATTATTTACAGGTGGTGGAACAGACTTCATCCATACTAACACAGAAA
Source organism: Quercus ilex subsp. ballota (assembly GCA_032727855.1). Lineage (NCBI taxonomy): Eukaryota > Viridiplantae > Streptophyta > Magnoliopsida > Fagales > Fagaceae > Quercus > Quercus ilex. Next base: position 51,404,597 of record CM064911.1, read on the forward strand.
AGAAAGTAATGCTTTCTAGACTAAAGCACGTGCTACAAACATTGCATTGCGGAAGGGTATGAGAGAAGGAAAAGCTCTGAAAAGAGCTAAGCTAAGACAAAATGTCTTTTACTAAATGAGCAAAAGAAGAATGAAGCATATCACCAATTCACCACACCATAGAGAGTTTATAACGATCTTAGAATCGCCTTTAAAAATTGACTGGTGGATGTGGATCCCAATCTCTTGAACAAACTGTATTACCCTTTTTGTTGCAAGCAACTCCAAGATGACCATAGAAGAAGGCTTTGGAATTTTTTTTCGACAAAGCAGCCATTACATCACCATGCCTATTTCGAATGACCACCCCAACACTATTGGTTTTTGTGGAGCCTAGTTATGTTTGATTTGGATTATGACCCGACCCAAAATAATGTTGTTATAGTTTCTAATGAGAGATTTTCTGAGGCTTAGTCTATGAAGCGGAGGCTTAGGCCGATAGGCCCAAGCCATAGCGTTGCTCCCGGGAAAATTTTTTGGCCCGTTTGGTAGCCCATTATAAATCCTATGAGTAAGATAGAAAAACTGTTATTTTTGGAGATTAGGGTTTAATGTAGTTTTTGAGAGAAAAACTGTACTGCTGTATTTAGTATTTTTCTCTGAGAATAGTAAAATTCCTGCAACTTTACGTTCGTAGGCAAATTGCCGAACCACATAAATATTGTCTTGTATAATTGTTTTTTCTTCTATGCATATTTTTTTCTCTATTTTCGCATCTTACATATCTGGGAATCTCGTGATATTCCCCTTCAAACACCTGCTTCATCAGAGGTGTCCTCAAAGATTGATCCATCAATGTTAGTTTTGAGAGTCACCAACAGGAGGAACCCAAATTTTTTTTGTAGGGCGTGTATTCATTACAGAAACCACACTACACTATTTGAAGCTTAATAGGTATTTATTGGCTAAATTCGCAATTTTATCCAAAGGCACCACTGGTTCATTTAATTGAATTTTATTGTTATGATTCTATAAGAACCAAGCTGTGACAGCAAACAATTCAAAAGTATGAGACCTCTCTCATACCTATAATTCCTATTTATTATGTAATAACATACCGAGTTTACATCTATATTTTTTAGTTTACTATGAGTAAGCATGTGCTGTGTATTTAAGAGTTAAGTCATTTTAAATATAAATCACTGTAATTTTTTTTTTTTAAAACATTATCCCTTCTTCCTCTGTGTGTGTTAATACTTAGTATTCTTAAAAAAAAAAAAAAATTTACTATGAGTAATGAATAATGATAAGGATGTAAATTTTTTGTTTTTATTTATTTATTTATTTTTTACAAGTGTTCAAAGGAAATCCAAGTGTCAAAGAGAAGTCATTTTTCATGATATTAAGACTTCAAGTGCCCCCTCAAGTACTCCAAGCATCCAAACACTATATAAAGATCAAGTGCATGGAAATAATACTTGGCTTCAAGCTCCATAGGTTGTCTTTTGAGATAGTCATGAGACCACAATTAGGTCTCATAAGATAATTTCATAAGATACTTTTTCTTTAAACTTTTCCAGTTGCTTTCAACAATTGTTAGGAATATCTTGGGTTATATGTTAAATTTTCATATAGTTGGAGTTTAGAATGGCATCAATGTCAGTCTTGCAATCCCAATCCAACCTGACAAAGGAAAAACAATCTTCCTTACGTATCAAAGGATTCAAATCATGTGGTTTTTCACCTACTTCACTATTCTTTTAAAGTAACTTATATCTTGCGACAAGATTCTTGTCTCATGTTTTCACCCATTTCACTAGTGTATTGTTTTGTTTTGCCTTTTTATTTTTTAATTCACTATTCATATAACTTTTTTTTGTTAAGTAATGCTAGAGATATTACAAATTTTACTACATTAAACTTATAAGATGATGTATTACCATCACAAAAAATCAATTATATTTATTTATTATTTTGTCTAGCTGTACTAATCATGTTCTTACCGCATCAATTTGTTAGCTTTTTGTAGTAAAACTTGTAGCAACTTTAATTTTTTTGTCTCAATTTTTGTAAATTTCTATTCTATATCTTGACTTTGTCAATGTTCTCTGTTTTTACTATAAACCCAAATTTGTTCACAATTGTTTATTATTTTTTATTATTATCAATATCAATATTTTTTAAATTAATTTTTTTATTAACTTTTAATCTTGCCCCCCTATATTGAAATCCTAGCTCCGTCACTGATCCCAATTAGAATATTTTTGGAAGCTTTAAATGGGAAATATGTCTCAAATTTAGCGTATACACTAAAAATTAAGTGGAAATTTGAGAAGAAAAAAAAAAGTCATTTGGGAAAAAGATAATAATTAACTAATGCAGCCATGAACAATGGTTGATCTATAAGGAAGAGAGAAGAGGCAAAGAGAGAGGTTACTATTGAGAGTTGTGTGTGTGTGTGTGTGGTGATTTGTTGAGTATGTGATATTTTGTAAAACGTTCTCTTATTTGAAAAATGTAACATTTTATGTTGACTTGCATTTTTTGTTGTACCAAATACTAGAAAATACATAAAACCTTTTTCACTATAACAAATAGGGTGTCCTCTCTCCCCCAAAAAAAAAAAAAAAAAAAACAAATAGGGTGTTAATGTCTCAAAATTTATCAAAAGTTTAAAGAAAAAATTTTGTATTAATTACATTAAAGTTTCAAATTAAATTCTATAATTTCAAAAGTTTCAAATTAAATAATGATATTATAACTTTTACAAAATAGAGTTCAAATTTTCTATCCCAATCTTTTTGTTCCACTGTATACTCCACAAATAAAAACATACTATATGTCAATCTAATTTATTAAATACTAAATTTATACTTTCTATTATTTTAATTTCCTAAAATAAAGGATTCTCAAAAAAAATTTCCTAAAATAAATAAATAAAATAGTTTTGTTAGTTTTATATTAAAAAATTGAATCATGAACTTTGAAACTTTCCGGGCTTGACATACATTTTATAAGTTAGGGCTTGATTTGAAAATAATAAAACTATAAAATTTAATTTGTAATAATCTAAAACTTTAGGTGTTAATTTTAAAATTATTGAAATTAAAAAATTTAGCTATTAATTAACTTAATTTGAAACCGACCTAAGTTTATAAGATAAATTTGCCCAAAAAAAAAAAAAAATTCTAAAAAAATATTATGTTTTTATTTTTCTTCCTTTTAAGAATAATCCCATTGTTTTTAACTTGCGTTCGTTGGTCACTTATGGTAGGTCACAGCTAAAAAGTGCTAAACTCTAAAGATTTGGGAAGAAAAAAAAAAGAAAAAAAAAAGGGTTGTGGATTCTGAAAAAATTGGGTTTTTGGGAGAGAAGAGAATGATGGAAGATTTTGAGAAGAAGGTTTCGATAACAGAAAAAATGGAGTCTGACATTGACGAAGCCGCCTGCTCCTCCTCCTCCTCCTCCACCTCTTCCTCCAAAACCGTCCATCTGCTTCGCAGTTTTCTTGCCATTCAAGAACGCAGAGCCCAAGCCTATTCCAAACTCAAAAGGTAATTTCTTCATAACCCACTTCGTTTATTTTCAATTATTAGTCTTTGTTTCATACATACATAGAGACCCATTTGGATTTTATCTCTGAATCATATCATGGAATGAAGAAACTTGTTTTGTTTTGTGTTCTTGTTAGTGGGTTTGCTGAGTATATGGTATCTGGAGGAGAATTAGCTTATCAACAACTTTGTAGCGAGATCACACGAGAGTTCAACGATTGCTCCAAAAAAGTACGCCCCCCTTATTATGATTCTTAGTAATATTATTTTGATAATTCGATAGTTACAATAGGGGACGGGCTATTTGAACTTTGTACGTCTCTGTTGGAAACATCAGAAAGTAACAGTTGAGCTACAAGCTCTTTGGTGTAATCTTATTAAAAAAAAAAAATGAAATATAAAAATTGTTGCATTTCTAAGTTAAACTAGTGCAGGTTCTTGAAATGGAGTCGCTATTTATGAATCCTGATTACTGCCGAATTGATCTAGCTCAGTTGCTAAGAGCCATTCAAACGCAGGAAAAGCAGAAGTTGCAACTGGTATGGATTTGTAGTTCATATTTATTAATTAGCAATGCCCTTTTCAAATAATTAACTTAATAATTTTTACCTGGGAAATTGGTTTAAATTGATTTGTATGATTTTACTCTTTTCTGCTGCGCATTTTTTGTCCATGTGAAGTGCAAACCTATAACATGATTCTTCCTTTTGTTTTAGTATTCGGTTTGTAGAAATTAAACAAAATGCAGCTGGATGGGAATTATACACTTTTATCCAAATTCAAAATGCCTATCTATAAACTTCTGCTGAGTTTTTAAATTTTAAGTTCAACATTTTATATGAATTAATTTTTTGGATGTGGGGTGGTTCCTTTAATATTACCTTAATGTTTACTTTGTTAAATGTGTACATCTGCTCTTGCTTGATGGACCTTTGTTACAGTCTGTAGTAGTTAGGGATGCACTCATCTTTTAAGGAAAAGATTTCTATCGTGGTTTAATCTCTATGAATGTTATCCTTGGTGTGATGGCAAGTGCCTCCCCCCAAAGGGGCATTTCTGTAATTTGGTAAAAAGGTATTTGAGTAGTTTCATACTTTAATGGTCCGTTTGGATTGAGAAAGAGGGAGGAGGAGTAGAGTAGAGTAGAGTAGAATTGGCCAAAAATTAGCCTATTTTCAACCGACTCTACTCTACTGCCCTCCACTCTCCCTCTCTTCCCCCTCAATCCAAAAGGGCCCTAATTCAACTTTGTAAGTCTCTTTTTGACCCTCTCCTCATCAATTTTGCTGCAGATTTTATGTTTTTGTCATTGTAAATTTCAGTCACATAATCTTTAGCTTTGGTAGTTGTTCTCTATTTTTCTCCTTGATTTTTTATAATATAAGCTTATTGTAAAGTCGATTCTTAGATTAATTAATAGAGCCTCCCATCAATGTGAAAAATTCAAACCATACCTAATTAACATATATGCATATATCATGAGTTCTTTCTTTTTTGTGGATAAATTATATATTATGAGTTCATTATGTGTGTAATATAAATATTTAGAGCCAAGAGCCTTGTAACTTCATGGGATTTCCAATGGAGATGTTCAGGGTTCAAAACGTCAGATACTCCCTCATTAAACACACACACACACCATATTTACAAATCAGCGCCTCACTTCAATCAGGTGAGTGCCTTTTGGCGCCTCAGCCTTGAGTGATACAAGGGCTTGAGGACTTATAGTCACATTTCTCCTTTAACTACATTGGAAAAGATAGAGTTCAAAGCATAGGGTGAAGACAGATTTTCAAATGATCTTTGATGCCAAATGGTTCTTTATAAGTACAATATCATCTTCTCTACTCATCGTCAGGTACAAATGTGATCTGGCTTTGGCACTGTTAATAAAAGGATATTAGTTTTCCATTAAGAAAAAAAATAATGTTTTGGTGTCGGATTACCATGTGATTTTGTGAAGCAAAGAAGATGCCACATGGAGAGAAGTTGAAGATCCTTGTAAATAGGACTCTGTTCTTATTTTGTGTATGCTTTCCTTAAAAGATAAAATGGAGGCTAATTACGATGAAATCTCTGTTTATTATTAGAATGCAGATTCAGAGATCAAATTAAGCAAGGAATGGTTCAGTTACTTCCTTTGGACTACCATATTAAGACCTTGAATATTCTGATTACCTTTTCTTTTGCTCTCTCCAGTAATGGCTTAGATTTTATGAAGAAACTGGAAAGAATGGCTGGGTTTAGAAGGTAGTCCATGTGTGACTATAGGTCAGACCATTGTGAAAAATTTTGATCCCTACATCCTTAAAATTTTACACCCTTTACCCTCTTCACAATTTGAATACAGAACAATTTTTGCAATTATCTGAAGAATACACTCCCTGCTTTAACCCTGTAAATGTCTTAAGCATTCTCTTTCAAAATTTAATTACTTCTCTTAAAATATTTTTGGAAACTTATAGAAAAAGGAAAAGAATGGTCAACACCCAAAGTGTCTGGAGAAGCTGTAGGATAAACAAATGGAGTAGAATGAGCCAACATTGACATCATTTATCATTTATGCCCTGACATGAATCACTTGCTTAATGATAATTTATCATTATTTTATATGATTAATATTGCCTAAAAATGTTCCTAACCTAGGAGATCCTCCGACTAGAAAACAATTAAACTAAAAAATATATTACTGAAGCAATAGAAACTAAAACAAAAGTGGAATTCAAAATAATTTTAAAGGAAAAGATCAAGCATATCTAGAAATGAATGAAATGAAAAAGAGCCCAATGCTAACATCCAATCATACAAATTTTGGAAGGAAAAAAAAGCTTAAACTCGGGGATAGTTAATTTCACCAATACTCAAAACTTCGAACATTATGTTCCTGCCAAATGCACCAGATAACAATGCGGAATGGCTTTCCAAATAGCTATATTCCGATGATGCCCAAACCAACCTTGCCAAGAAGCTAGCAACTCCGCAACACGCTTTGGCATAACCCAAGAAACTCCAATCAACCCAAACACCATAGACCACAACGTTCTAGCAATAGGAGAGTGAAGGAGTAAAGGTCCACACTCTCCCCATTGCATTTATACATATAACACCAGTCTATCACATGTAAGCTACAGATATAAATTACCTAAAGTTGCAGTTCATGTAAAGAAAGCCACTTTGGGTACCTTCGACCTCCAAATGCTTGTCTAGGGAAAAGATGTATCAGAAGTACAAATCAACAAACGAGAGTATATGTCTACCTCAAACCCGTCTTTTAGCTAGCTTCCAACCTCCCTAGCCCCTCTCACATGCATAGAATAGATTAAATCCGTAAAAACCCCCCAAAGGCCTCAACTCCCAGTTCTGCATAGCTCTAACAAAATTCTGATCCCATTGTAGGGTACCGTTGCAGAACTTAGGGGGGGTGTAATAAAACTTACTACTTACCAACAAGAGTAAATAAACACTTTGAACGTGCCAACTAGTGTTGGTGAAAGTGTCAAGCGCACTTAAGTGCACAAGCCTCTTAGAGCCAGGATGCAGAGTGCAACTATGCGCATGATTGAAGTAAAGCACAGATTTTCAAATATAATATATAATAATCTCTAATAAAAAGATACATAGCATATAATAAGAAAAAAAAAGTTAAAAACCTCAAAATGGTAATATATTTTACTAATTAGCTAAATTGGATGGTGCAGTTGCACACTTTGTAAGTTTAAATTTTACGCAAGTTATTTCAAATTTTTTTTTTTTTTATAAATTTTCATATAGTAAAATTGATAACAATTATTAATTGAAAACAATAAGATAATAATCCAATAATCGAAAGTTTAAACATAACATTTTGGTTAATTCTCTTGTGCTTTAAAAAAATACATAAGTATATGGTTAATGGTTCAATGAAAATAAATCCAAAAGGCAAAGGCCAAAAACCACAAGAATAGTAAATTATCATTGTTTGTGTCTATCGATATGTAAAGAAAAAATTGTTTGTGTAATGGAGCACCTTGAGAACAATGTTTGTATATCCAATTTCCATGTCATTTCCATCAAGATCAAGAAGTTGATTTTAGTGATTCATATATTTTTTTAGCGAAAAATAAAAAGCAATCCTAAGCGTGTCTTTTACCTTTTCAAAAAGTGCTAGAAAGCCATGTCTAAGGTGTGTTTCATTAAATGAGTTCAAAGTTTGAGCTTTAAGTGTGCTTTTTCCTTCGTCAAAAAGCGCTAGAAAAGGGTGCCTGAGGCGTGCTTCATTAAATGAGCTAAGCGCTCAGACCTTGAGGCTTTGAGCTTTGAGAGCACTTTTAACTGTCCTATCCCCTAAACTCGATCGTGTTTACAAATACTCTCTCTATATAGTCTCTATCTTCAAACTCCTCATTTTGGATTAAGCATTAACCACCCCCCCCCCCCCCCCCCCACAAAAGATACGCCATAGAAGCCTTTCTATTGCGACCAATCCCAAATAACTATGGAAATGCCGCCTTTAAGGAACTGTCCCCACACCACTTGTCATACCAAAACTTCACTCTGGACCCATCTCCCATCTCATACTTAACAAAACATGAAACCTGTTGATGTGTTTTTGTTTTGCTTTTGTCCCGTGTCAGTCTGGGAGGACCAAACTTGTACAAGAGTGAACTGGTATTGTCACTAGTAAAATGCTGGACCCTTACTGAGCAATGAAAGTGAAGTTTTCTCTACACTTTGATAGTAACCATGGTTTGCTACTAATAGATGAACATACTTAATGGGATAGTGAGTGTTCATTTGGTGATTGATCACCCATAATTTTAGTTTGGCAAAACTAGACCCTTATAGGTTTTCATTTGTCTAAGTTAAGGTTTAAGGCCTACTTGTTCCGTTTTGCAAGTATCTATGTGGTAAAATTCTCAGCTGGATGTGGAGAAAGCATTTGATCTTGTAAGTTGGGACTTTCTCATGTATATGCTACAGCGATGTGGGTTCTCTAAGCAGTGGAGGAAGTGGATTTTGTTTTGCATTTCCACGGTTAAATTTTCCATTTTGATCAATGGTAGCCCTAAAGATTTCTTTGGGAGTTCTAGGGGACTACGTCAAGGTGATCTACTATCTCTGCTTTTATTTGTTACTGTGATGGAAGCTTTAAGTCGGCTATTAGATGGGGCTGTTCTGGCTGGTCATATCTCCGGAGTCACTGTGGGTCCCAGATCTCATACCCCCTTAATGGTGACTCATCTCCTTTTTGCAGACAATACCCTAATTTTCTGTGATGCTTTACCTACTTAGATTGGCAAATTGAGACATTTAAGCGTCATTTGAGGCTATGTCAAGGTTGCATATTAATTTGGCTAAATCCAAATTGGTTCTGGTTGGTGATGTGTTAAACATGGGAGAGATGGTGGCCATTTTAGGTTGTAGGCAGTCCTCACTGCCAATGACTTATTTAGGACTTCCGTTGTGAGCTAAATTTAAGGATAGGGCAATTTGGAACCCTATTCTTAAAAAAATGGAGAGAAGATTAGCAAGCTAGAAGCATTTGTATCTATCAAAAGGTGGTAAGGTTACTCTACTTAAAAGCACTCTCTCAAATTTGCCTACTTATTACCTATCTCTCTTTCCTATTCTAGTGGATGTTGCAAATCGCATTGAGAAACTCCAGCTTCCAGTGGATGTTGCAAATCGCATTGAGAAACTCCAGCGGGATTTTTTATGGGGTGGTATTGATGAGTCCCACAGATTCAATATGGTTAATTGGGCCCAGGTGTGTAGCCCCTTGAAGTCTGGTGGATTGCGTGTGCGGAATTTGAGAAAATTTAACCAAGCTCTGCTTAGTAAATGGTTGTGGAGGTGCGGCATAGAGACAAACCACCTTTGCCAGCTTGCTCTAAATCCATCATCTTCAAAGTTGGCAATGGTAGTAGAATTAAACTTTGGCATCACTTGTGGTGTGGGGGTTGTACTCTTCGGGAGGCATTTCAAGAACTTTATAGCTTTAGCTGTAACATGGATTCCTATCTTGTGGATGTTATGTCTTTTCGTAGTCAGCGACTACTTTGGGATCTTCGATTCTATAGAGAGCCCCAAGATTGGAAGATGGAACAATTTGATATTTTTTGGAATCTTATACACTCTATGACCTTTACTGGTGAGGGGCAAGACAAACTTTGCTGGAGGTCGACAAAGAATAAGGGCTTTAAGGTTAGTGAGTTCTATTTATCCCTCTTCTCGACTCCTGACAACCTCTTCCTGTGGAAACCTGTGTGGCACTCAAACATCCCTCCTAGAGTTGCTTTCTTTTCTTGGACTGCCGCCTTAGGCAAGATTTTGACTCTTGATAGATTGTGGAATAAGGGTGTACCCGTCATGGATTGGTGTTATATGTGTAAAAGAAGTGGGGAGTTGGTAAACTATCTTCTTCTTCATTGTCCCATTGCTTTCGAGCTATGCTCTATGGTTTGGAGCCTTTTTGATGTGATTTGGGTGATGCCTGTTGCAGATTTATTTGCTTCTTGGCAGGGTCCATTTGGTAGACAGCGCAATATAGACCTATGGCGGGCTGTCCCACATTGTGTGTTATGGTGTCTTTGGCGGGAAAGGAACAATAGATGCTTTGAGGGGACAGAACGGTTGATTCATGAGATTAGATCTCTCCTCCTCCACTCTTTATTTGCTTGGTGTTTTGTTTTCAATTCTTTTTCTTGCTCTAATTTTTTTGTTATGCTTGATCATTGTAATTTCCGTTCTTGATGTAATCCTTTCCATGTACACTCCCAGCGTACTTGGAGCTTTTGATTTATGAAATATCGTTATTTATCAAAAAAAAAATTCTCAACTTATAAGTTTTCAAAGATGTTGAGCTTTCAGTTTTGAAGTTGATGTTGTTTTTAATATCCCTGTTTAATTAGTTGAAGGCTTTTAATAATCTATTTTCTCTGTAGTTTTTGGATCTCTTAAATTTTTGGTCCCAATTTTTTGCAATTGTCTTCTATACTTTCCATTTACTAGGGTTTGCCTATAATTTTTGCTTATCAAAAAAAGAAGAAAAAGAGGCAAAGATGCCATTTTTTTCTGTCACCACAGTTTATATGTGATGCAATCATGGATGATGGGATTGCCATTGATTACTACACATCTCTCCATCTTTCTCAGAAGCACAAACACGTATAAGCTTCATATGTGTTATTGGCATGTATATATCTGCTCTAAAAAATTTAACTACCACAAAAAGGAAAAAATCAATTAGAGGCAAAGATGCCATTTTGTATCTCTCCACAAATTATATTTGATGCAGTCATGGATGATGGGCTTTCCATTGCTTATTACAGATCTCTCTATCTTTCTATGAAGCACGGACACGGATAGGCCACATACATGTCTGTGGCTTGTGTGTGTATTATTTTGGACATGGCAGGACACAGTTGCAACACAGACCATAAAATTGAAAGAAAAAATTGATTTTGATTACCTAGTGCAATCTCAACCTTAATCAAATTGTTGCATTCAAGTATGATTGTTTTATAGATGTTTCTCTATATTCCACTACTTTTATCATAGATAATTAATATAAATATAATAGCATTTATGTATGTATCTTTTGTTCCGAATGCAGCTTTGATATATTGAGGTCTGACTGTAGTGATCCCTTATTTTGTTCCTTGTAACTCTACATTCAATATTGCTTGCTTCTGTGTTTGCTGATAACTACAGAACTCTTTTTGTAGACAGCTACAATTCAGGTGTTAAAGAAGGCCGGTCGACCCTCAGAACGTCTAGTGAGCCATGAGAACTGCAGGTATAAGACAGCAACGGAGCATGAGTGTGTCCACGTCCATGAGATAACTGAAGATGCCGGAACTGAAGAGGCAGAGGCAAATGCTGAGTACGATAATGCTCTCAAGGAGGCCATTAGAGGTGTGCAGAATGCAGTGACAGCCATAAATGAACATTTAGAAGAAGTCAGATATGAAATTGCAGCGCTCGAAGCTGAGTGACTTTAACATCTTTGTTTAGCAATTTGCTTGTTAAGAAGCAGATCTATGTCTGTAAGCTTAAAGGATGGAGGAAAAACAAAAAGACTGAATAGCTAATGTAAATCTTTGTGCCAACTTTAAATCAGTATCTTTGCTTGAGTACTGAAATGTAGATGGATCAACTCATTTGCCATTACCCCTTCTGTTTTTGGGTGGCATGATGGGAATGATCTCTGGTGGCAATTAATGCAGGGGCTTCCTAGGCTCTAGATTTTTTGTGCATGTTGGTCCCAGTCCACCGATGGGCCTTATACTTTATAGTTCATAGAAACAGTATTATTTTTAGCGAGTAGGTTGCTTTTGCTTCTTTGTTTTTTTCCTTAATAAAAAGGTCAAATGAGGTTGCTTAGTCATGGGGATCCTACTTAGGTGTGACCATGACAACTATCTGCAAATTGAGAAAACAATACATAAGGGGCCTAGACGGTAAGGGGTCACAAGCGTTCCCTCAGGTGGATTCAAGCGGTGGGAGGCAATAGTCCTTGATCCGAATTATCATCAAATATTTCTCCTGAAAGTTTAAACTCATGATTTATCTCATACCAGAACTCTAAATCAGTAATCACTGCACCATGATTTTGGGTGGTTTAGCACTATAAAGCTTGTCTAGCTCTGCATTGAAGAAAAGGTTTTAAACTTTTAATTGGTTCAAAAGAGCTTTAGCAGAAATTTCCAGTTTTCCTTTGGCAAACTTTGAAAAAGGATTTTAGGGGAGAAATTACACTTAACTACTCTAAAATATATCCCAGATTATACTTTGCACCTTTTTTTTTTTTTTTTTGATAAGTGCACTTAAAATTTTTTGAATGCACATTCTGCACCTTAAACTATGACCCTTATTACACTTTGCACCTCGACATTAAGTTTGCTGTTAGTAATTTGGATAGAAAAGTATGACATCTTGTGAAATGACCCAATTGCCCCTCATCCCAATCCATTAAAAATAAAGAAGAAATTACATTTTACCACCCTAAGCCCTAAACTATACTTTTTATTACACTTTGCATCCTAAAACTTTATATTTCTATCCAAGTTAACAGTAAACTTAACGTCGGGGTGCAAAGTGTAACAAGAGTCAAAATTTATGGTGCAAAACATATATTCAAAAAGTTTAGGGTACAAAGTATGTTGAGATCCAAAATGTAATAAGGAGCCAGATCCATAAAAGTGAGAAAGGCCCAACCCGTAGCAATGAAAAAGGGAGAAGGTTTGGCCCTTAAGATGAAAAAGGGGAGCCCGGCCTATGGGAAGAAGAAGATAAGCCTTGGGCCTTAGAAAAAAGGATGAAGGAGGCTTGGCCCAACAATATGAAGAAGTCATGATGCCCAAGGAAGTCCAATAAGGAAATGAAGAAAAAAGGAACATTTGTGTTGTTGGGGGGGGGGGGGGGGGGGGCGCTGAGAAGGAGTAGGATTTGGGCCTAGGCTGCGCGGGGATCCACCAATCTTAGAGAGCAGATCCTCGAGGAGAGCTGGAAGATGCTAAACAAGATGTGGACAGCTCAAGGGATGACATGCTATTTAAAGAAGCACGAAAGATGAAGGAGGTCTTGTCAACATCAGTTTCCTGGAACTCAAAAGGGAGTGACAAAGACATATGATGGTTTCGGGACCAGAAGGAACCTAGGGACCTTGGGCAAGATAGAAAAGGTGAAACAAGAGAAAAGGTAGTTAGGAGCCTTTTTAACTACACCATTTGCAAGAAGTAATCAATCTCATTTTTAGGAAAGGAACAAATTATGAGAATTTAACATCAAATCCTCAGAACTTTGAGGTGTCTCTTTTAAGGCATGGGAAGAAGAATAAGGAGTTTTGAACTTAGAGAAGAATATGGATTTACTCAAAAAGGATCTCCCATAAGAGGAAAGTCAGCAAGCGGGCTTTCAGCTTTCAGTCCCCAGGAGAGTGAAATAAGAGAAAAAAGGAGAAATGACCAGCCACCAATGCCTTAGATAGAATAGTAGTTCTGGTACCCAGAGCACCCAAAGAATGGACTATCGATTTGAAGAGTTTTTAAGTAGCACTATAAAAGGGGTGAACCCAAGCTAAGGAAGGGCATTCAAACACAAGCACTCAAGATACAACAATACTAGAAAAGGGCATTAAGCTTCTACTTGAGATATAGTGGGAAGAGGGAGGCATTGTAAGAGGTCCTGAGTCAAACGCTTGAGGAGTTACTTGGATTCAAAGGGATTCAAACTTCACAAGTCTTGAAAGCTCAAGTAGAGCTATTCAAGTCTGTGATTTTTGAACTTTATTAAGCTTTGTGGAACTTCTCAGCAAAGCAGGACCTAATATACTTGAAATCTCAATATAATAAAATATAATACCACTCTATTTGGAGGATCTTTGTCACTCTATTTGCTTTGCATTTTATTTGCTATTCCTTAATTATTCACTCAACCAATATATATATATATATGTAGGGACCAGGTTTGAGGGAGTGGACCCAAACCTAGTTTCCCCGCAATGAATTTTGTAGAGGATGGGCTCAAGAACTAGGCGTTAGTATGAAGTGCAACGACCCTGCATGGTTGTACGTGGGTTGGATAGTTTGAATGTGCATTGAGACGAGTAATAATGCTCCTCGGACGTGTTTTCCAGGACTTGGAGTTCTTATCATTTCTTTCTTCAAGACTCACTACAAAGTTCTTTCAGAGCATGCAAATTACTACCGTCTTTTCTCTGTCCCCCACCTTTAGAAGGAGTCCCTTACATTATATATCCCTCTCTCAATCGATCCTAACCCTACATTTGTAAAGGGATTAGGATATCACTTGAGTGCCTGTCCCATCAGCCACCTTCCCATTATCTCTGTGGATGGCAGCAACCAAGATGGCACTGTTGAGGCGTCCCTTCCTTATTAATGCGGCCAGGACGTTAGTTGGGAGCATTTAATGTGGAGGTGACAGTTCATCTGGGATTTGCTCTTCCGCCATGCTTCCATGTCCGGCATTTGGTACCTGCTATTGGTTCCTTGGACGCTCGGGGAGGCTCCTTTTGATGGAGTGCAGCCTGCCCGTTTTCGGATCTCGGGATTCCGAGGACGCTATCATCCTTGGCTCTGCTTCGTGGGTAGTTGGGCACTACACTTCAGTCCTCGGACCTAGGACGCGTCCTAGGCATGGGCCTTGGGCCTGGTTCGGAGTGGGCCGAGGTTGCTTGACTATTTCTTGGCCCCACAATAGCCCCTCAAAATCTTGCTGTCCGCATCCTCGGGCGGGAAGGAGGATTTTGATATCCTCGGACCTGCTCCGCGTCCAATCGAGTCTTGTCCCTTGTCAGTGCTGGAGCTTTTCGTCTGCCCAAGGTGCGTTACTGGCCCTTCGGTGTGCGCGACGTGTCCTGCATTAAATTCGGGCGACTTTGTGCTCCCCACGTTCAACGGGCAGATGGCAATCACACGGTCGTGATGCGCTTAACATTTATGGGCGGGAAAACTCGCGCGGCTCTTCCATCCAGGGTATAAATACCCATTCGAACCATTTTTACCTTTTTTTCGTTCATAATCAAGAGCTCTTGCGCCTTCATTCAGAGTCCAGCCAAACTTCCACCATCATCTCCAGCATAAAAAGCCTGTCCGAGGAGCTTCTCCTCGTTTCTGTAAGTCGCTCTATCCCTATCTGAGCTTTTCTTCCCTTTGCTCTTCCTCCTCTTTTATCTGCTCTTTCTTTAGCTCTCTTAGACGTCATTTGGGATGGGTAGACTTAAGAAGTATGTTTTTACTAAGGAGGCGATGGAGAAATTCATCGCCGATTACAAGATACCGGCCAATATGGGCTTGAGGTATTGCGAGGAGGGAGAGTGGGAATTCCGAAGGCAGGAGGGCGAGGTGGTGATTCCCATCATCGCCTTTCTTGAAGGAGGGATGACGATCCTTATGGGGTCGGTGATGAGGGGTTACCTGTCATATTTCCGATTAACCCTCACATAGTGCGCCTCCAACATGTTCAGAATTCTGGGTAGCGTGGATGCTCTGAACGAGAAGATGGGGCTAAGACTGACCCATCATGACGTGAACTACTGCTACAATCTTCAACGCCTGAGGGACAAATCCTACTATATGAGGACGAGGGACGACAGAGTCCGACTCATCTAGTGCCTCCCTGAGTCCAACAAGGGGATGAATGAGGACTTTCTCATCGTGTCCGGAGCGTGGCATGATGGTCTCCATTGCCCGACGACAGAGGGGACACCAGGTGGGGTAGTAGGAGTAGGAGGGGGTTCAAAGATTCTGACTTGTTTTATGCGTCATTTCTTTTTGTACTGTTTTGGCTGCTAATTGCGAATGCATTTTCTCCTTGCAGATCCACACGTCTTCGCGCCCCGCTACAACTTGATCAACAGGGAAGACTTGCAGAAAGTGCTCAGGTCGGCGGATTTTGAGAACGAAGCAGACCACCAAGTCAGAGCCGCTCACAAAATCTTGGGGTACACGCCGCTCCAAAAGTCATTTGCGGCCCCAAAGCACGTGATCAAAGCAAGGGATCCTCGCCTGCAGAAGATAGCAGTGACCGAGGACGGGTTCGAGTTTCCCAAGGGTCTCTCTACTTCAGAAGGCGTCACGGTAGCAATCCCTTCTTCCTCCCGTACATTCTCAGAGGCCGCGGAAGAGAACATAGAGAGGGAAGGGGGAGCTGCAGATCCTGGTCCTGGAGGGGATGATTTTGACGTTTTTGAGCAGATTCACCAGTCCGAGGGCCCTTCTGGAGACTTGGGGGATCCTCGTCTGACCGAAGCAGACCTCTTAGCGTCAGAGACTCCTTCTCGGCTTGCGATGGGCTACAAAAAGAAGGACCAGTCCACTCTACTCGAGCTGATCGAAGAGCAACCGGGGAAGTCCAAGCCGAAGCTCCCACCCCCTTCTCCAAAGAATCATCCTCCCCAGACTCGGTCGACCTCTACTCGTTCTAGGCTTCCTCCCCCTCTGCCTCGGACGAGTCCGTCTTCCCGTCACCAGCCTTCCGATTCTAAGCAGAAGAAAGACAAGGGCAAGAGGCCCATTGAGGAGAAATCTGGGTCCACTCGGGAGGGGGATGACTCTCGGCGGCCTGTAAAGCAGCTGAGGATAGGCTCCAGGTCTGAGGATAGGCAGGTGGATGCCCCGGCCGAGGCCCAGGCATGGCTGCCTGCCCCAATGCTTCGTGGGGCTCCTCTGAGGGATGATTCCTCTCTCAGGGATTTTAGAGAGGGCGAAGGTGCGCACGTGGCCGACGCCGTGGAGAGATGCCTGCTACTTCCCGCGGACATGGAGCAGTTGGGGACCATGAAGAGCAGGGAGGTCTTCCTCAGCATCAAGCATTACTTGGGGATGGTAAGGCCTCAACACTTGGGACTTTTCTAGTTTTAGCTTTTTCCTGCTTTCCTTTTCCCCCCTTTTTTTAGCTCGGCTTATTATTATGTACCCGTTTTGTTTGGCAGGCTGTCCAGGCCACCTTCAGGCTGGAGGAGGCGGCCCACGACCACGGAAAGGCAATGCAAGAGGAGTGCGAGAAGCGCATGGAGGCCACCCAGGCTCTCAAGAACTCCGAGGAGGACCTTGCCAAGGCCAGGCAAGAGTTGAAGGCCGTAACCCAGGCTCGGGACAGCGCAGTATCAGGCCTTGAGGGTGCAGTGAGGCAGGCCAAGACCCAGACGATACGTCTGGGTGAGGCAGAGGAGCAGCTGAAGATCGCGAAAGAGCTGATTGCAGATCTGACGAAGAAGGAGGCTGCAGCCGAGGAGGCTAGAAAAGTGGCTGAACATGCTAGGGATGAAGCTGTGAGGGCCAAGCTCGAGGCGGAGAAGGGTAGGGTGGAGGCCTGGACCATCAAGGAAGCAGCTGAGGAGGCTGCCTATGCTACTGGGGCATCTGAGACAGCAGCTGCCTACAAATCCTAAGTCCCTGGGGTATGTAGGCGCTATTGCTCTGAAACTTGGATGGAAGCCCTTAGGCAAGCCGGTGTGGAGGCCTCTTCTGTCCTGTGAAAAGATGAGAGCGTGTACTACCCCTCTGCCATTCGCGAGGCTGCCCCAGAAAGCCCAGGCGGCTCTGAGGCCGAAGAGGCTGCTATGGAAACCGCTGCCACTCCAGGCGGGGGGGCTTCGGATGCTGGGGCCATTGGCGAGCCAGACCAAGGGAATAATCCTCCCCTGGTGGTTGAAGTGAGCGATGGCTCTAACGAGGACGCGCCTCAGCAGGTTGCGGGGCCATCCCCTGATGCTCAGGTTTCCTCTGTTGAGGGTGTTGCTATTTCCGCCGAACCTCTGCAGGCCATCCCACTCAGCCAGAGCTCAGAGGACCCTGGAGCTGCCTTGGTCCAGTCACCCACAGGAGCAAGCGATTGAGTAGGAGAAGCATGCTCCATGGCGCCTCTGCCTGCCTTACTTTACTTTTTGCTTACCCCTCTTTTTTTTTTATCCTTCTTTTGTAATGTAATTCGTATTGTGTAATTTTTTTTGACTTAATGAAATGCGAGCTTTGTTTCTTTTTCTACTCACTGTGGTTGTTTGCTTGCTTGCATGCTATCCGTTTTTTTCTTTACTCGTACGATTTTAACCTCAATTGCACTTCGGCCCATCGCAGCGTCAATTATTATAACGTGGGCCCCCTTGGAGTAGTCGGCTTCCCCACGGGCATGAGTTGGAGGACCATGCAGAACCCTGGTTCAGTCCGATACTTAGGCTTTTGAAGTAGTTAGTTTCCCCATAGGCCTGAGTCCGAGGACCATGCAGTGCCTAGGTTCTGTCTAACACTTTGTATTTTGAAGTAGTTAGTTTCCCCATAGGCCTGAGTCCGAGGACCATGCAGTGCCTTGGTTCTGTCTAACACTTTGTATTTTGAAGTAGTTAGTTTCCCCATAGGCCTGAGTCCGAGGACCATGCAGTGCCTTGGTTCTGTCTAACACTTTGTATTTTGAAGTAGTTAGTTTCCCCATAGGCCTGAGTCCGAGGACCATGCAGTGCCTTGGTTCTGTCTAACACTTTGGCTTTGCCGTCCGGATATGCAATCCCACGTTGAAACAGGTTAAGAGTCGGAATTCAAAAAGGACTATTTCATTAATAATAATACCTTTTCAGGTTATTTACATTCCAGGGGCGAGGTACAGGTTTTTCGTCTAGGTCTTCTAAATAGTATGCACCTATTCCTGCGACTGAGGTAATTCGGTAGGGGCCTTCCCAGTTGGGTCCCAACTTCCCCCAAGATGGGTTCTTGGCAGCCCCGACGACTTTTCTCAGCACCAGGTCCCCTGGTGCCAGCGGCCTGAGTTTCACATTGGTGTCATATCCTTGCTTGAGCTTTTGCTGGTAATAGGCCAGCTGGATCGTTGCTCGTTCCCTTCGTTCGTTCACCAAGTCCAGGCTCCTTCCCAGCAGTTCATCATTGCTGCTGGGAGTGAAAGAGCTCGTTCGTAGTGTTCGGAAATTCGTCTCTAGGGGGATCACCGCCTCGGCGCCATAAGTCATGGCAAAAGGTGTTTCCCCTGTTGACCGCCGTGGGGTAGTCCGGTACGTCCATAGGACGTGGGGCAGCTCCTCAACCCATCTTCCCTTAGCGTCGTCCAGCCTCTTCTTAAGCCCGTTTATGATAACCTTGTTGACGGCTTCTGCCTGTCCGTTTCCCTGAGGGTAGGCAGGCGTCGAATACCTGTTAGTGATCCCAAGTTCACAGCAGTATCTTCTGAAGGCCTTGCTGTCGAATTGGAGCCCATTATCCGAGATGAGGGTGTGAGGGACCCCAAATCGTGTGACTATGTTTCTCCAAAGGAATTTCTTGGCATCCGCGTCCCTAATGTTGGCCAAGGGTTCGGCCTCGACCCACTTCGTGAAGTAGTCCGTGGCCACCAGTAGATACCTCTTATTCCCTGGCGCTTTCGGGAAGGGACCTACAATGTCCAAGCCCCATTGGGCGAACGGCCAGGGACTGGACAACAGATTGAGGTTCCCTCCTGGCTGGTGAATGTTCGGGGCGAATCTCTGGCACTGGTCACACTTTTTGACATATTCTTGGGCCTCCTGTTGCATTCCCGGCCACCAATATCCTTGTGTGACGGCTCGGTGTGACAGGGATCTCCCCCCTGTATGACTCCCGCAGATTCCTTCGTACAGCTCTTCAAGCAGTAACTCTGCCACCTCGGGGTGGACGCACAGCAGGTATGGCCCAGAGTAGGAGCGCCTGTACAGTCGGAGATCCTCAGATAGCCAGAACCGAGGAGCTTTTCTCCGTACTTTCTCAACTTCTGTCTTATCTTCGGGCAGGATATCATCTTTGAGGAATTTCACTATGGGATCCATCCAGCTGGGACCCACTTCAATCTGATTGACGGTGATCGACCCCCTCGCCATTTCGTTCGCCCTCTCTAGGTGCTCCACAAGTATAATCCGGGGCAGGCCCTCCGCCGAGGACGTTGTGAGCGTGGCTAAGGAGTCGGCATGGCTGTTACCACTCCGGGGAATATGGGCCAAGATAAAGTGGTCGAACCCGGACTGCGAGCGCTGGACCTGGCTCAGGTATTCCTGCATTCTCGGATCTTTGGCTTCCATTTCTCCGTTTACTTGTCCTACCACCAATCTCGAGTCTGAGAACGCCTCTATCGATCTTCCTCCCATCTTCCGTACCATGACCATCCCTTGCAACAATGCCTCATACTCGGCCTCGTTGTTTGTGGCTGAGAATCCGAGCCTCAGGGACTTCTCAATTACATGATCCTCAGGGGATACTATTACTAGCCCCACTCCAGACCCCCTCTAGTTCGCCGCGCCATCGACATATACTTTCCAGTATGGCGACCCCAGAATGGAGAATGCCCCAACTAATTTCTCAGCCGAGCTCTCCTCTTCGGGGGCTGCTTCCACAGTGGGTTCGGCGAACTCGACCGTCAAATCCGCCAGGACCTGTCCTTTTATGGAAGTCCGAGGCATATACTTGATATCAAAGGCCCCAAGGATTGTGTTCCACTTCGCGATTCTCCTGGTGTAATCGGTAGTCTGAAGTACAGACTTCAGGGGCAGTTTGGTCAGGATGACCACTGTGTGAGCTTGGAAGTAGTGAGGGAGCTTTCTCGTCGCGTGGACCACAGCCAGTATGGCCTTCTCCAAGGGCATGTACTTGACCTCCGCTTCATGTAGTAACTTACTGACGTAATAAACGGGCTTTTGAATGCCATTGTCATCCCGTATCAGTACTAGGCTCACTGCGTGGGGCGCCACAGCCAGGTATGCGTATAAGACCTCATCGGTGTTAGGATTGGACATGATAGGCGGCCGGGATAGGTACTCCTTGAGTTGTTGGAAAGCTGTAACACAGTCTTCGGACCACTCAAATCCTTTCCACTTGTTGATCAGGAGATAGAAGGGCCTGCACCTATCAGCCGATCGGGAAATGAACCTGTTCAGAGCCGCGATCATCCCAGTAAGCTTCTGCACCTCCTTAGGGTTCTGCGGAGGCTTCAGATCATGAATAGCCTTGATTTGGTCAGGGTCAACTTCGATTCCTCTATGGGTGATCATGTACCCAAGGAACTTGCCCGAGCCCACCCCAAACGAGCACTTTGAGGCATTTAGGCGCAGCTGGTGCTTCCTCAGGACGTCAAACGTGCGGCCGAGGTCCCCCAGATGCTCGGATACCGCCTTACTCTTTACCACCATATCGTCAACATAGACCTCAATGCTCTTGCCTAGCATCGGCTCGAACATCCTCGTCATCATCCTCTGATAGGTAGATCCTGCGTTCTTCAGACCGAAAGGCATCACTTTGTAGTGGTAATTCCCGACGGGTGTCAGAAAGGCGGTCTTCTCCTGATCTTCCAGGGCTAGTGGTATCTGATGATAGCTTTGAAAGGCGTCTAGGAAGCTCATCCGAGGATGGCCCGTGGTCGCGTTTACCAGCTGGTCGATCCGAGGCATAGGGAACGGATCCTTTGGGCATGCCCTATTTAGGTCGGTGAAGTCCACACAGACCCTCCACTTTCCGCTCTTCTTCCTGACCACCACAGTGTTGGCTAGCCATTCGGGGTAGAAAACCTCCTTGATAGCCCCAGCGCGCTTTAGTTTATTCACCTCTTCCCTTATGGCGTCAGCGTGCTTCCTCGATGGGCGTCGGGGCGGCTGCTTCTTGGGTATTATGGATGGACTAACGTTGAGGTGGTGACAGATGAAGGACGGGTCAATCCCTGGTGCGTCGCAGGGGTCCCATGCGAATACGTCGATATTGCTCAGAAGGAACTTGACCAACTCCTCTTGTTCGTTGGGGGGCAGCCGAGCCCCGACCCGGAAGAATTTCTCGGGATCGTCACTGATTACCACTTTCTCCAAGTCCTCGCACTTGGCCCCTTCAGCAGCTACATTAGGGTGCGCTACCGTGGCCTTTGATTGCTATAAACCCTCTTCGGTAATGGCTGAGGGCTGTGCGTCAAGCCGACACGATATGGCAGCCACAATGCATTGCCTCGCTGTGGGCTGGCAACCACGGATTTCTAGAACCTAGTCCCCCGATGGGAATTTCACCTTCTGGTGTAAGGAGGAGGCTATGCCCCCTAAAGCGTGGAGCCAGGGTCTTCCTACGATGGCAGTGTAGGGGGAGTATGTGTCCACCACTATGAAGTTCACTTCTACCACTTCTGGGCCGGTCTGTATGGGCAGCCTGATCATGCCCCTCGGGATGACGAGCTTCTCGTCGAAACTCATTAGGGGAGAGTCATATGGCGTCAAGTCCTCCGGTTTTAGCCCTAGCCCCTTGTAGAGGTTCGGGTACATGACCTCTGCCGCACTGCCACCGTCTACCATCACTCTCTTCACATCGTAGCCCCCAATCCTAAGGGTGACCACCAGAGCATCGTCATGGGGCTGGGTGGTCCCGATCTTGTCCTCCTCTGTGAAGCTCAAAGAAGGGCAGGGACTCCTCCTGGTCCTTTTCGGCCCTGCCTGGGACTCCTCGGCTTGCGGTTAGGCCACAGATAGCACTCGCGAAGGGCCCGTGCCCGTTCTCCCCGGTGCTGCCAGGATTACGTTGATTGTGCCGGCGGGTTGCCCCATGGCGGTGTCCCTCCGGGGTTCTTGGTACGTTTGGCTTTGTCGATTGTCGGGGTTGACCAGCAGGTGCTTCAGCTTTCCTTCCCGGACTAGTTGGTCCAGGTAGTTCCGGAGGTTCCTGCAGTCCTCCGTGGTATGCCCGTGGTCCTGGTGATATTGGCAGTAACGATTCCGATTGCGCCTCTCAGGTTCCCCGGCCATCTTATTCGGCCACCTGAAGTATGGCTCATCCTTTATCCTTTCCAGCACCCTATGCACGGGTTCTCGGAATACGGCATTGACGGTTTGGGCATTGGTCGCTCCGGGTTCTCCTCCAAAATCCCTCATCGGGCGGGCGTTGTTATACCGGTCCGACCTGAAATCCCTCCTCTCCTGAGGGATGACCTTATCCTTCCCCTTGCCTTGCAGCATATCTTCCTCCACCCGCTTGTACTTGTCAATCCGATCCATCAGTTGCCGCACGCTGGCGGCGGGCTTTCCAGTCAAGGACTTCCTCAGACCGTGTCCCATTGGTAGCCCATTCTGGAATGTACTGATGGCGACGGCGTCATACTTGCCGTCCAGCTCATTGTAGATCTCCCAGTACTTGTCCGAGTAGGCCTTGAGGGTCTCCCCGTCACGCATGGATAGGGATAGGAGTGCGCTCATGGGCCGAGGAGGCCTGCTGTTCGTGACAAAGCGGGAACCAAAAGCCTGGGTCAGCTGTCTGTACGAGTCTATGGAATTCATCCTTAGACCGTTGAACCACCTCATCGCCACAGGTCCCAAGCTAGATGGGAAAACTTTGCACATCAGCGGCTCGTTCTTGGAGTGGACAGCCATCCTCTGATTGAACTAGCTCACATGCTCCATGGGGTCCGTTTTGCCGTTGTAAGCAATGAACGTTGGCTGCTGGAATCGCCGAGGGAGCTCCGCCTCTTCTATACGACGCGTGAAGGGCAACTTGGAGAGCTGATCTAGCGCCTTGCTCATGGCGTCACTTCCTACGCCCCTGGAGGTTCGGTCGGCGCGTCTACGCTTCTGGTAGCGCTCCTCATCGTGGGAGAAAGTCTCGCTAGGGGGCGTCCTTGACCTTTGCCTGTATTCGCGGTCACTCTCGTCGTCAGAGGGCAAGTCGGGACTGGGTTCAGGCTGCCTTCGCTGTGCACGGCGCAGCTTCTTCTTCAGATCATCTATCTCGCGCTGCATGGCCACCTTATCATCCTTTCCCTGGGAAGCACGGCTATGAGCCTCTTCCGATTGCGTGGCCTGGCCATCGTCGCGCCTCTGGGCTTGGTTTTCGTTTGCCGTTGAAGTATGTACGCTTCCTTCTCGAAATCGTCCGTTGTCATTCTGATCACCTCCAGGGTCGCCGTAGTCACTCTGATGCCGTGGCTTCGCTGGTTCAGGTCGATTGGGAGTTGCTTGGTGAGGGCTCGATCCTACCATGCTTGACTGTTGTCCTTACCAACGCACAAGTTCTTCCCACAGACGGCGCCAATTGTAGGGACCAGGTTTGAGGGAGTGGACCCAAGCCCAGTTTCCTCGCAATGAATTTTGTAGAGGATGGGCTCAAGAACTAGGCGTTAGTATGAAGTGCAACGACCTTGCATGGTTGTACGTGGGTTGGATAGTTTGAACGTGCATTGAGACGAGTAATAATGCTCCTCGGACGTGTTTTCCAGGACTTGGAGTTCTTATCATTTCTTTCTTCAAGACTCACTACAAAGTTCTTTCAGAGCATGCAGATTACTACCGTCTTTTCTGTGTCTCCCACCTTTAGGAGGAGTCCCTTACATTATATATCCCTCTCTCAATCGATCCTAACCCTACATTTGTAAAGGGATTAGGATATCACTTGAGTGCCTGTCCCATCAGCCACCTTCCCATTATCTCTGTGGATGGCAGCAACCAAGATGGCACTGTTGAGGCGTCCCCTCCTTATTAATGCGGCCAGGACGTTAGTTGGGAGCATTTAATGTGGAGGTGACAGTTCATCTAGGATTTGCTCTTCCGCCATGCTTCCATGTCCGGCATTTGGTACCTGCTATTGGTTCCTTGGACGCTCGGGGAGGCTCCTTTTGATGGAGTGCAGCCTGCCCGTTTTCGGATCTCGGGATTCCGAGGACGCTATCATCCTCGGCTCTGCTTCGTGGGTAGCTGGGCACTACACTTCAGTCCTCGGACCTAGGACGCGTCCTAGGCATGGGCCTTGGGCCTGGTTCGGAGTGGGCCGGGGTTGCCTGACTTTTTCTTGGCCCCACAATATATATATGGGAAATGCTAATGAGTGCCTTTAGGGCATTGGTTAAGAATCCAGTTAAAGAAAGTTTTGACATCACTTTTATGGGAAATGAAAAAAGCTATCAAAACATTAATTGTTTTTTTTTTTTTTCTTTTTCCATAGAAACTTTCTTTAACTGGATTCTTAACCAATGCCTTTGACATCACTTTTATGGGAAATGAAAAAAGCTGTCAAAACATTAATTGTTTTTTTTTTCTTTTTCCATAGAAACTTTCTTTAACTGGATTCTTAACCAGTGCCCTAAGGACACTCGTTAGCATAACCCCATATATATATATATATATATATATATAGATGAGTTCAAGTTACACCTGGTGTAATTTTACAAAAGTTACATATTTTTTACACCATAGATTTTTAAAAGATTTAACGGTTGAAAAAAACATCATTAAATGTTATTCCTTTTCCCCTCATTACCTAATTAATACAACAATTTCTCTCTCTCTCTCTCTCTCTCCTTATTAAATTCTTTCCATACTTTTTTTTTTTTTTATCCGTAGAGCATAATATCTTTTTTTTTTTTTTCTTTCCAACCGTTAAAGAGCACTATATAATTTTGGTGTGGGTAGAAACTTCAGTACAAATCTATTTGCAAGAAATTCAAATGATCTAATCATGGCTATCCCTGAACTTGATTTTTATTTTTTTTTTGGAGAAATTGTTAGGAATTCAGATAATAAATAGTACTTGCTCCTTTAAAAGTTTATTTTGTTCTTTTCATTAATTTGCTTTATCCATACGAACATGCTCTCAGTTATCAACTAACCAAGACGCTAAACAATAATAAACAAGAACTCATAATAGCCACACCACTGTAAACAAGTAAATCCGTAACAACGAAACCACTTCTAAGTTCTAATGTTAACTTGTAGGAGAAAATAATAAAAAATGGACAACTACTTGAAACTAACTTCTCCATAGCACTTTCTCAACAAAAAAAAAAAAAACTTCTCCGTAGCATCAGGTAGCCGCACTTATTTTCAAATTGAGTAGAAACGTATGAGGAATTGTAAAGAAAAAGTTTCTAAAAAAAAAAAAAAGAATTTCAAAGAAAAAGGAAAGAATGAATTAATAAAGAGAGAAAGAGAGACGAGAAATATTTAATGAGGAGAGAGATAATGTGGAAACTATTAATTAGGTAAGCATTTAATGATATAATAAATAAATGTCTTCTTTTTTAACCGTTTGATCTTTGGGAAATCTATGACTTAAAAAAAGTGTAACTCTTATGGAGTTACACCAGGTGTAATTTGAACCCATCTCATATATATATATGTATGTGTGTGTGTATATATATATATATATATGTATCTATGTATGTATGTATGTATGTATGTATGTTTGTGTCATGGGATTCATGTCTTATGTATAGATTGGTTCGTAAAACGGCCCAATAAGGTCGTAGTGAGCCAAGCCCAATCCAACCAACAATCAACCATACATCCTCGGAGCCCAGTATCCCCTATCATTATTGGGCCTTGGAACCATCCAAAAAGGGAACCCATAAAGTATAATCTAAGGTATAATTTAGGATAGTAAACTATTATTTCTCCGAATTTTAGAGAATTGTTAGATAGCTTTAAGTTGGTTTTTGAAAAAGCTGGATTTTTAATAAATCCCTAAAACCCTTTTAAGATTTTTTATCCCTTAGAAAAAACTATTAATGTTGGAAAAATCTTTTTTTTTTTTTTTTTTCTTGTCTAAAATATAAATTCACATATTCATGCCATCATCATCATCATTAAATATACATATATGCCACTAACTGAATGATTGGGAATTAAGTAAGGAAACAAGTACCACCATACACCCTTGATACGTGGTCACTCCACAAGAATAAATGCTTATAGGATGTGAGCAGTAAGGGTCAAGGTTCAAGTCTTTAGGAGGGAGTTTCACATACATATACACTTAGATTAGAGTAGAGTAGAATTTTCATCTTGTATAAAAAAAAAAAGAAAAAAGAAAAAAAGAAAAAAGAAGAAGAAGTAAAGAAACAAGTATTTATAAAATAAAATAGTATTTTTTTTTTTAACACTTCTCATATTTAAAAGTTTTATATAAAGTCAAGAGTTTTATAACTCAACTGATTAGTATTTTTTAGAATTTCCAACAAAGATATTTAGGATTCTAAATTTCTAATCTATATATCATATACTATATAATAAAAGTTGGGCTTAGAAGCCGTGGTTGCGCCAAGTGGCTTCACTAAATTGCAGAAATATTTTTTAGATTTAAATATATATATATACACAATGTTTCTTCTCCTATAATTTCTAAGTTGATAAAAATCTTAATTTAATTACAATTCAAATTCTTCATCTAATCTATCTAATCCTTATTTTTTACATGCGGTGTATTATAAAAAAATAAAAATAAAAAACAACTTTCTTATTGCATTAATTTTTATATAAAAACAACATTATATTTGTTCTTATTAATTTCTTTGGATAAAATAACAATAAGTGTTTTGACAAAACGTGCAACCTACAATAAGTGTTTTCTAAAATTTCAAAAAGAGATTAAATTTAGTTGGTTGGTCTATCTAAAATATTATCAACAAAGCCTAAAATCAATAGGATAGAATTATCTAAAAAAAAGGACAAAATTTCAATAAATAAAAAATACATAAAATAAAGCAAATAAGATAGAATTAAAAAGAAAAAGAATAGAATTGAATACTATTGTGTATTAACATACGTTCATTTTGTTAAATTTTTTTAAGTTCCTTTCTTTTGGATAAATATGCATTTTATGTCATCTTTTTCCTAATAACCAAGTAACAAAAAAAAAGTAGTATTTGATTTACAACTACAACTACATTTGTGTCTATCTAAAATGTTATCAACAAATCCTAAAATCAATAGGATAGAATTACCTATATATAAAAAATGATAGAATTTAAATAAAAAAAGGAGATAAAAAATACGTGAAAGAAAATTTTTTTTTTTAAAAAAATACATGAAACAAAAATACGTTTTTGTTTTTTGTTTTTTTACTACGTTGTGTTTTATTTTATTTTATTTTTTTTGTGTGTGTGTGTGTGTGGATAAATTTGCATCTTATGTCATCTTTTTCCTAATAATAAAGTTAAAAAAAAAGTATTTCAATTTCACCTAAACTCCTTTTTGTTCATATCATCTTCTTCACAACCTAAAATTCTCTTTATATACACACACACACACACAATTTTTTAGTGTATTATTCTTTCTACTACGTACCTTACAATTATTTTCTATATCCTTCCCTTCTCCTCTCTATCCTACCTACAACCTTGCAGTTTTATAGATAGACTAAAATTCTATGTTTGATTGCATCTTTTAGTATTTTTTTTAGACGTCAATATAGCAAGCAATATATTTGTATTTTTTATTTTCTTATCACATGATTATTTGTTGTTGAAATCAATATTTTATTTTACATGGATTTAATTTGTTATGGTTTTTGTTTGGTGCTTTGTTCCATGTAATCTATCTTCTTTAATTAAAAGCAAAATTTGTTGTTAAACATGAAATTGGATACGAGAGAAAAATAAGGATCTAAAAATGTTCTTATATCCATTAGTCCAAATTCCTATGTAAGTCTATCTTTACTTAACTTTGTTTTCATTTATTTTAAAGTTCAGAAATTTGGATATTTTTTCATCAATGAATTGGGATTTTGGCTTAATTTTGTTTTCAACCGTTTTAGTTATTGAATTCATTATTTTTTCATGTGTAATATTAATATTTGTGTTTTTTTTTTATGAGAAAAAAATAATATTATATGTGTTCTTAAAGGCTAAAGCACAATACAATTACAATCATTACTTTAAGTTAGGGTGTTATATTTATTTATTAGCAAGTTAAAATGTTACATTAAGTTAGGGTATTATATTTTTATTTATTATTAAGTTAGAATGTGTGATATAACTTATAACCATTTGAATAAAATCAACACTAAAACAAATGATTTAAATATTAAAATAAGAAATAAAAATTAAATTTCTTTTAGGTGTACAAGTACAATTTATTTTTTAATCTTAAATTTTGAATTAATTCTTTTAGGATGATCCCCTCTTCATAAATAAATAGGAATTATTAAAAAAATTATAAAATTTTTTATTGATCATTGTAATTAGATATATTATATATAAGGACAAATATACAAAATTCAATTATTTTAGATTTAAAAAAAATAGATTTTTTTTTTTTGTTTTTATCTTTTATATATACATACATACATACATACATATATATATATATATATATATAGATAGATAGATAGATACACACACACACAAACATATAGAAAGAGAGAGAGTGTGAGAGAGAGAGATTTCATTAATAATTGTTATACTATTTTACAATTTGCCATAGTTTTTAAAATATTTTATAGTATTTGTTTTTGAAAAAAAAAAATGCCAAACTTGAACTTACATAATATACATCTTCCATGGATGCCGTAGTTGTGTCAAGTGGCGGCACCAATAATAATTGTTATACTATTTTACAATTTGCCATAGTTTTAAAAATATTTTACAATATTTGTTTTTGAAAAAAAAAATGCCAAACTTGAACTTACATAATATACATCTTCCATGGACGCCGTGGTTGTGCCAAGTGGCGGCACCAAATTGTAGAAAATTTTTTAGATCTTTAGATTTTAAAAAGAAAACATTTACATAAAAAAAGTTCAATGCATCTTAAATTGCAGCAATGTAGACATAGTGTGATCCAATTCTTCTTATTTTTTAATTACTCCACTAAAAAAAAGTCTAATGCATCTTTTTTTTTTTTTTTTGAGAAATAATTACGACATGCTGCTAATCCAACAGCTCGAATCCTTTGCCCCCTAGACCCCCAAGCACTTTGTGCATGGGGAGGTGCCAATTCAGCTACAAGGCTTTTGGCAAGTCTAATGCATCTTAAGTTACAACAATCGTATACTACGCTAAAAAAAGAGGACTAATGCATTTTAAATTCCAGTAGTGTATACTACACTAAATCAAAAGGTCTAATGCGTCTTAAATTGCAGCAACCGTATACTACACTAAAAAAAAGAGGTCTATAGCATCTTAAATTGTAGCAATATTTATGAATATTTATATATATATATATATATATAAAATTAAATTGCAATTTTACTACTAAGAGCTTTTAGAAATTTAAAACTTGCCATAATTTTTTAAAATATTTTATAATATAATTTTTTGCCAAAAAAAAAAAAAAAAACTTACATAATATACATTTTCCATGTAACTTAATTTTTAAAAATATTTTTACTATTTTATTTGTTATTAGATTTGATTATATTATCTAATTTTTTTTAAATTTTATATATAATTTGTTTTTATTAAGCTGTGTATCGCACGGACATAATACTAGTCTATATAAAACTGAAACCTCTAAAACTCTTACAATTTTTCACGTTAGCACAATATTTAAAAAATACAAATACTAGTCTATATAAAACTAAAACCTCTGAAACTTTCACAATTTTTCACGTCAACACAATATTTAAAAGAAGAGGTGCTACGTCTCCAACAATTTTACAACAAATCACAGGTGGTTAGTTGTTATTGGTTCAAATTTGAAACTAACACTGAGATTACTTTTTTGCCCTAACAATAACAACCAGTAACAACCTGTCACTTAGGATTTGTTGTAAAAATATTGTAAACATATCATTTCTCATTTAAAAAATACAAATAAAATTAAAATCACTATTTTTCCCTCCAAAACAAAACCCGAAACTTATCTTAAAAAAAAAACCCAATAGACACAAACACAAACTCAGCCAGAATTGAAAACTCTAGACGCAGGTTTACTCTCCTCTCTACACGTTGCCCCCCATCCCTTTCTCTTCGGCTTAAATGCAGAGCATCTCGGTCAAACCCTTCACCTCTTCTCTCAGTCTCGCTCTCTTTGTTCGTAGCCTCTACTGGCTCAAGTCTTGGCCTCTAAAGTTTGGTATGTTTTTGTAATCCTATTTGGTTCAAGAGAACATGTTGCCATGTTGGTTTCATATGATTTTGTTTCTCTCTTTTCATTGTCAAGTCAAGCTATTTTATAGATTATGAAAATTACAAAAAAGATTTCTTACGGAATTACTAATTTTCTGTTTCAATTTTGTTTTAGGCCCTTTTGTTTTGTTATGGTTTTTCAGCAATTTAATTTTGATTTTTTGTTTGCTCTGTAATGAATATGTGTTGTTCATTCTGTTATGCATGTTTAATTTTTGGTTTTTTTTTTTGGTCGGTTCTGTTATAGTTTTATGGTGAGATTTAAGTTTCGTTGTAATTGGTTTTGTTATGGTTTGATGTATTGTTGAATCCATAAATCAGACTCATCAGACTTTGGTTCTCTGCCATTTGATTTGCAAATGTTAGGTTTTGTATATTACCTCTGTTTTGCTGCTGCTTAGGTAATACATGAAAGGACAAAGTTTTTCGGGTTTAACCATCTTTATTTTGCTTTTTGGGTATAAAATCGAAGCCTTTGACCTTTTTTAGAGCTCCCACATTTTTACACATAATAAATCTCTTTTTTCCCATCAAATACAAATTACAAAACCCAATACTTCTTAAAAGAATGCACATGGAGGAGACCATTAATTTCTACATGATTAGAACAATGTGTATGTGGCTTGATTTTTTATAACGTTGACATGAAATTAGATTATTCTCATGAGAATATTTACATAAAATTGAAAGTTGAAACTTCCTCTGACAGTTCTGTGTTTTTTTGGGTGGACTCATGTTGTTAAATTGTCATTTCATTCCCATTTAGAATATGTACACTACGTGTTTGACAAAATGTCTCACTTACTTTTGCATTTTTCTATATTTTTTGGGTGGATTCATGTTGTTAAACTATCCTTCATTCCCATTTAGAACATGTACACCATGTGTTTGACAAAATGTCTCACTCACTTTTGCATTTTTCTTTTTTGATAATTTGATAGTTATACTCTTACATTAGTTTAAGTCAACTTCATGGTTTGTGTCTCTTGGTTTTAGTTGTCAAAGGAATCACTAACACATTGAAACACCACCCATGTGACAAACCAAAAATGCTATTGACAATTGACAAACCAAGCATGGCGAGTGTTACTTAAACCCAAGCATGGCAAGTATTTTTGAATAGGAAAAATTAGTGTAAATGGGATTTAAGATTGAAAGCACATTTAGGTAATTCACACTTTTCATGGTAGCAAATTAAGGGGGTTTTATTGGGACTGATGAAGTTATTACTTTAATGCCCATCAAAGCAAATGAAGATTCATTTTGCATGACAATAGCGTAAAGAGCTAGCTGATGGCAACTAGATGGGGAGAGCTGGAAATCACCAGGTCCTACTAAGAGCTAGTATCTCAGTGATCATTTTCTACACTTGGAGGCACTCATAGTTTGTATTAGGATTTTCTTATGCGCCCCCAATCAAATGGGAGATTAATTTTAGTCAAAGATGTAGACTTTAAAATTTGCTTAAGGTGTTGGTCAAACTCATAGAGGAATCTGGTGTTAAAAGCAAAGATAAAATTAGGAGCTTTGTTGATAATTATCTTTAGAATTGGTAGCCTAAAACCAAATTAAAACTAAAATATTTACATAGAATTGAAGTAATGAACTGGTCTAAGACTTGAACCAGAAAATGCATATTAGCCGTTTTCTTCTGTGACCAACCAAGTTTGTCACATGATTCACCATGTACAAGTAATTGTTTTTGCTTTTCAAAAAACATGCATAAGTTACAATTTGATTTTGTTTTATCCTAGAAAAAGTTGTAATAGTTCAAGTTCACAATTGATTATGACAAATTCTAGTTGTATAAAAGTTATCATATGATATATTCATAATATGCTATATCTTTGTATATAAATCAATTTGAGGTCTTGGTATAATATATGTGCGTATGATTATAGCATTTTGTCTTTGATTTAGATATTTGGATTATTGGTTTTGATTAAGGTTGAATGATGATGAAAAACGAAAAGAATGACACGATCAATGAGATCTACAAACCCACTTATAGAAGAAGTAGTGAAGGCAAAGAAAGACTGGAATGGGTTTTTCGGTATTGGTTTCTTTTGAACTGTATGTATATTGAATTTTGGTTTGTGTATGTGATTCAAATTTGAGGAAATTTTTAGTTGAAAATTCAGATACAGTTGGATAAATTGGATTATGATTTATGTAGATATAAGGATTCATAAAAATCCTGTTTTCTTGGATAGGACTTGAATTCTCTGAAACTTTTGCTCAATGGTTGATAGTGAGGACTGAGATGTCCCGAAGCCATACAGTTAATCAACTTTTCAACAAACCTCTTTCGCATATTATGATTAAATTAAATGGATCATTTTTGAATTTGAGGTATGTTGACTGAATTCTAAGTTTGAAATTTTTTGATATAAAACTTTCTCGTGCATAGCACGAGTTAGCGACTAGTGTATATATATAAAAAAAGCTCTTCACGAAAAATTATATAACAAATTCAAAATAATTTATAACTACATTTTACAAGTTAATAATTTAATTTTTAGGGGAAACCTATACGACCCCATTGTTTCCACAAGATAAAGCATGAAGGATACAACAACTGTATATTAATTTTTATGGGAAACTGTTTACTAATCCTAGTTGAAATAAAAATATCTTCTTTTTTTTTCCCAAGAAATATAATTTGCATTGAGTGTAAGGACTTCTTACCTTTTAGGGTAAATTACACCTACGTTTTTGGAAGTTTCAATGAGTCCTCTCCATCCCCCCTCACCAAACTATGAACAATATGACACTTCCCTCTTAATGTTTGAATAAATGAAACACATTAGTCTTGTCGTCTCAAATGATGGCATCCCTTAGATTTTTTTTTTCTTCTTCGTTTTAAAAAAATGATTTCTACTCATTTATATGAAGACTAAAATGTAATTTACATTCTTAAAATTTTGGAGTCAATTTGATTTTACCTCCTATAGTTTCAAAATTTAGATATGTACCATTAATAATATAATTTTGATTTGAAATATCCATTAATGAGGTAGCTATTAAGTGCCACTAAGCTTAAAAAACATAGTTTTGTTATTTAAACTGTCATTTTGTAGGTTCTAATTAACTTATCCGGTAAAGTCTCTGATGGTTGATGTAGGGTCTAGGATTTTTGGTTGCCCAAGCCCAAAGGACATGGGTCAAAAGCCCAACGAACCCCGCAATGAATTTATAGAGAGTGGGTCGAAGGTCTAGGCGCTGGCCGGTGTTCACAAGGCGTGGACTCCGGTCTCTTTTATTCAATGAAAGACTTAGAACACTTTGCAACTAGGGGATGCTCCTCGGCCCATGGCCGAGGAGGCTTTTCTCCCCTTTTTCTCTCTCTCTTTCTTTTCACCCCCCTCCTCTCTTTCAGGAGGGATTCCCTTACATTATATATCCTTTTTCCAATCGATCCTAGCCCTACACTTGTTGAGCGATCAGGACATTTGCTTAGGTGCTTGTCCCATCAGCCGCCTTCCCAGTCTCTTTGGGAGTCGCGACAACCAAGGCGACGCTGGTGAAGGTCCTTTCCTCATTAATGCGGCCAGGGTGGTTGTCAGGTACATTTAATGTAGAGGTGACTGCTTGCTACGAGCCTATCCCTCAAATTCTCGGGCGTCCGATGATGAAGTCGTCCTCGGACTTGGATGTCTCCTCGGCTCGGGTCTTCGGCCCAGGAATGAAGTGGGCTAGGCCATAGGATTATTTGGCCCCACAATAGCCCCTCAAAATTTTGCTGTCCGCATCCTCGGGCGGAGAGGGGGATTTTGATGTCCTCGGGCCTGCCATGCGTCCCATTGAGTCTGGTCCTCTATGGGTACTATAGTCTTTTCGTCCGCCCCAGAAGCGTTACCGACGCCTCGAAGGTCGCGACGTGCCCTTCGTTAAATCCAGGCGGCTCTGTGCTCCCCACGTTCAACGGGAGGATGAAAATCCAACGGTGAAGATTCGCCTAGCAGTTTGGAGCGGGAAAACCCGCACGATCCCTTGATCTTAGGGTATAAATACCCATTCGAAAAGCCGGTTCCTTTGTTCGCTTGCACCCAAGAGTCTACATCTCCAGCATAAAAAGTCTGTCCGAGGAGCTTCTTCACATTTCTGTAAGTGACTTTATCTCTCTTTGGACTTCCTCTTTCTCCATCCCTGTCTCTTTTTCATTTGCTCTCCCTTAGCTCGCTTAGGCATCATTTGGGATGGGTATATTTAAGAAGTATGTCTTCACTGAGGAGGCGATGGAGAAATTCATCGCCGATTATAAGATACCGGCCAACGTGGGCTTGAGGTATTGTGCGGAGGGCGAGTGGCGCTTTCGGAGGCAGGAGGGTGAGGTGGTAATTCCCATCGTTGCCTTTGTTGAAGGCGGCATGAGGATACCCATGGGGCCGGTGATGAGGGACTACCTGATGCACTTCCGGCTAGCCTCTACCCAGTGCGCTATCAACGTCTTTAGGATTCTGGGCTGTGTGGATGCCCTAAATGAGAAGATGGGTCTGAGATTGACCCACCATGACGTCAACTGGTGTTATAACCTCCAGTGCCTGAAGGGCGAAACTTATTATCTGAAGACTAGGGATGATAGGGTCCGGCTCATTCAGTGTCTCCCTGAGTCCAGCAAGGGTCTGAATAAGGACTTCCTCATCGTGTCTGGAGAGTGGCATGATGGCCTTCACTGCCCGACGACGGAGGGGACCCCAGGTGGGCAGTGGGAAAATGGGGGGAGGACTCTAGGACCTTGACTAGTTCCATTCTTTCATTCGTCCATTTCTTTTGCATCGCTTAGTTTCGAATATGAATGTGTTTCCTCTTGCAGATCCGCATGCCTTCACGCGCCATTTCAGCCTGGTCAATCGGGAGGACTTGCAAAAGGCGCTGAGGGCCGAGGTTTTCGTGAACGAGGCCGACAATCAGGTTAGGGCCGCCCACGAGATCTTGAAATACGACCCGGCTCACAAGTCATTTGCGGCGCCGACGTACGTGATCAGAGCAAAGGATCCTCGGCTTCGAAAAATAACAGTGACCGAGGACGGGTTTCGGTTCCCCGAGGTGCCTTCCACATCAGAAGGCGTAAAACCTGCGGGTCCTTCCTCCTCCTTTAGACTCTCGGAACCCGCCG
Source organism: Quercus ilex subsp. ballota (assembly GCA_032727855.1). Taxonomy (NCBI): domain Eukaryota; kingdom Viridiplantae; phylum Streptophyta; class Magnoliopsida; order Fagales; family Fagaceae; genus Quercus; species Quercus ilex. The sequence goes on from CM064911.1 coordinate 51,440,562, forward strand.
AAGTAGGCCTAGAGAGGGAAGTGGAAGTTGCAGACTTTGGCCCCGCCGAGGACGAATTTGACGTCTTTGAACAAGTTCACCAGTCTGAGGATCCTCCAGGAGACTTGGGTGACCCTCGTCTGACTGAGGCAGACTTCTCGGTGTCCAAGTCTTCTTCCCGACACGAAATGGGTTACAAGAAGAGGCCCCAACCTAGCCTGTCGGATCTGATTGAAGGCCAGCCGGGGAAGTCAAAGTCAGAGCTTCCTCCTCCTCCTCCAAAAACTCGTTCTGCTCAGGGCAAGTCGGCCTCTGCCCAGTCAAAGCTTCCTCCTCCTCCGCCCAAGACGAGTTTGCCTTCCAGTCGTGAGCCCTCTGATCCCAAGCAGAAGGAGGATAAGGGAAAAAGGCCAATTGAGGAGGGGTCTGAGTCCCCACGGGAGGAGGGTGATGATCAGCGGCCATCCAAACAGCTGAAGATAGGCTCCCGAGGCCAGGATAAACAGGTTGACACCCAGCCCGAGCCTTAGGCCTGGGTTTCTACCCCAATGCTCCGTGGGGGGCCGCTGAGGGAAGACTCCTCCCTCAGAGATTTCAATGAGGGCGAAGGCACGTACGTGGCCGATGCGGTGGAAAGGTGCCTGCTACTCCCAGCTGACATGGCGGAGCTGGCGACCATGAGGAGTAGGGAGGTCTTCCTCTGTCTTAAACGGTACTTGGGAATGGTAGGTCCTTCGTCATTTATGACTTATTCGAGTTGTAGCTTCTCTCTTCCCCTTTTCTGGGCTCAGCTAACTACGTACTTGTTTTGTCTTTCAGGCCGTTCAGGCCACCTATAGGTTGGAGGACGTGGCCCATGAACAGGGGAAGGCCATGGATGTGGAGCGTGAGAAACGCCTGGACGCCGTACGGGTCCTTAAAAAACTCTGAGGCTGATCTTGCCAAGGCCCGGGAGGAGCTGAGTGCGATGACCAGTGCTCGGGATACTGCCATGTTAGGCCTCGCAGGCTTCCAGAAGCAGGCCGAGGATTACTCAAAGCGCCTGGTTGAGGCGGAGGAGCAGCTGAAGACTGCAAAGGAGCTGCTCGCTGATCTGCCACAGAAGGTGGCTGCTGCCGAGTTAGACAAGAAGGCAGCTGAGTGGGCGAGGGATGCGGCCATGAGGGCCAAGTTTGAGGCCGATCAGGGCAGGGCGGAAGCCCTAGCCACTACGCAGGAAGCCGAGGAGGAGGCCTATGCTGCGGGGATGGCAGAGACAGCAGTAACCTTTAAGTCTCAAGTCCCTGGGTTGTGCAGGCGCTACTCTGCTGAGGTCTGGAGGGAGGCTCTTAGACAGGCTGGGGTCGAGGCCTCATCTGACCTGTGGAAGGAGGAAAGTGTGTACTATCCTCCTACTATTCGTGAGGCAACTCCCGGTGGCGCTGAGGCCGAGGAGGCTGCAGAGGAAGTCGGTGCTGCTACGGGTGAGGACACCTCAATTGCTAAGCCCATGGGTGAGCTCACCCAAGGAAGTGACCCTCCCAAGGTGGCAGAATCGGGTGAAGGCCCCCATGAGGAGGCGCCCCAGGAGGTTGTGAAGTCTACCTCTGAAGCTGAAGTTCCTGCTGCTGAGGAAGCAGCCGTTCCTGCCACGCCTTCGCAGGTTGTCCCTTCTGGCCAAAGCTCAGAAGGCCTTGAAGCTGCTATGGTCCAGCCCCCTGCTGAGGGAGGAGAATAAGTGGGGTGTGCAGGCCTCTCGCTGCCGTCGTCTCCCTTGTCCTTTGTATCTTTCTTTTCTTTCTTTTTTTTTTTTTTTTTTTAGATTGTAAAGTACTTCCTATTGTGTAGCTCTTTTTGGGCTTAATGAAATATGAGTTTTGTTTCTTTTCCTGCTTATTGTGGTTGTTTGTTTACTCGTTTGCTATCTGCTTTTTCTTTACTTGTATGGTTTTAACTTTAATTGCATCTCGGCCAATCGCGACATTTGTTATTTGTAGCGAGGGTATGTATGCTTGGGTGGACCCATCGTTCCCTAAAGGCCAAGTAAGAAATTCTTTGAGTAGACACTTAGGAGCCCCTTGAAGTAGCTGGCTTCCCCACAGGCTTGAGTCCGAGGACCATACAGTGCTTTTGGGTTCTGTCTAATACTTAGAATCCCCTGAAGGAGTTAGTTTCCCCAGAGGTCTGAGTCCTGGGATCATGCAGTGCTTTTGGTTCTGTCCAACACCTAGAATCCTCTGAAGGAGCTAGTTTCCCCATAGGCCTGAGTCCTGGGACCATGCAGTGCTTTGGTTCTGTCTAACTCTTAGGATCATCTAAGGTGGTTGGTTTCCCCGTGAGCCTGAGTCCGAGGGCCATGTAGAGTCTTGGTTCTGCCTAACACTTAGGATCATCTGAAGTAGTTAGTTTCCCCGTGAGCCTGAGTCCGAGGACCATGCAGTGCCTTGGTTTTGTCTAACGCTTGGCGTCTGGAGCGGTTAGTTTCCCCATAGGCCTGAGTCCGAGGACCATGCAGTGCCTTGGTTCTGTCTAACGCTTGGCGTCTAGAGCGGTTAGTTTCCCCATAGGCCTGAGTCCGAAGACCATGCAGTGCCTTGGTTCTGTCTAACGCCTGGCGTCTGGAGCGGTTAGTTTCCCCATAGGCCTGAGCCCGAGGACCATGTAGAGCCTTGGTTCTGTCTAACGCTTGGCATCTGGAGCAGTTAGTTTCCCCATAGGCCTGAGTCCGAGGACCATGGAGTGCCTTGGTTCTGTCTAACGCTTGTCCTCTGAAGCGGTTAGTTTCCCCATAGGCCTGAGTCCGAGGACCATGCAGAGCCTTGGTTCTGTCTAACGCTTGGCATCTGGAGCGGTTAGTTTCCCCATAGGCCTGAATCCGTGGACCATGCAGAGCCTTGGTTCTGTCTAACGCTTGGCATCTAGAGCGGTTAGTTTCCCCATAGGCCTGAGTCCATGGACCATGTAGAGCCTTGGTTCTGTCTAATGCTTGGCATCTGGAACGGTTAGTTTCTCCATAGGCCTGAGTCCGAGGACCATGCAGTGCCTTGGTTCTGTCTAACGCCTGGCGTCTGGAGCGGTTAGTTTCCTCATAGGCCTGAGTCCGAGGACCATGCAGAGCCTTGATTCTATCTAACGCTTGGCCTCTGGAGCGGTTAGTTTCCCCATAGGCCTGAGTCCGAGGACCATGCAGTGCCTTGGTTCTGTCTAACGCTTGGCCTCTGGAGCGGTTAGTTTCCCCATAGGCCTGAGTCCGTGGACCATGCAGAGCCTTGGTTCTGTCTAACGCTTATCCATCTGGAGCGGTTAGTTTCCCCATAGGCCTGAGTCCGAGGACCATGCAGAGCCTTGGTTCTGTCTAACGCTTGGCCTCTGGAGCGGTTAGTTTCCCCATAGGCCTGAGTTCGAGGACCATGCAGAGCCTTGGTTCTGTCTAACGCTTGGCATCTGGAGCGGTTAGTTTCCCCATAGGCCTGAGTCCGTGGACCATGCAGAGCCTTGGTTCTGTCTAACGCTTGGCATCTGGAGCGGTTAGTTTCCCCATAGGCCTGAGTCCGTGGACCATGCAGAGCTTTGGTTCTGTCTAACGCTTGGCATCTGGAGCGGTTAGTTTCCCCATAGGCCTGAGTCCGAGGACCATGCAAAGCCTTGGTTCTGTCTAACGCTTGTCCATCTGGAGCGGTTAGTTTCCCTATAGGCCTGAGTCCGAGGACCATGCAGAGCCTTGGTTCTGTCTAACGCTTGGCCTCTGGAGCGGTTAGTTTCCCCATAGGCCTGAGTCCGAGGACCATGCAGAGCCTTGGTTCTGTCTAACGCTTGGCTTCTGGAGCGGTTAGTTTCCCTATAGGCCTGAGTCCGAGGACTATGCAGTGCCTTGGTTCTGTCTAACGCTTGGCCTCTGGAGCGGTTAGTTTCCCCATAGGCCTGAGTCCGAGGACCATGCAGTGCCTTGGTTCTGTCTAACGCTTGGCATCTGGAGCGGTTAGTTTCCCCATAGGCCTGAGTCCGTGGACCATGCAGAGCCTTGGTTTTGTCTAACGCTTGGCATCTGGAGCGGTTAGTTTCCCCATAGGCCTGAGTCCGTGGACCATGCAGAGCCTTGGTTCTGTCTAATGCTTGGCATCTGGAGCGGTTAGTTTCCCCATAGGCTTGAGTCCAAGGACCATGTAGTGCCTTGGTTCTATCTAACGCTTGTCCTTCTGGAGCGGTTAATTTCCCCATAGGCCTGAGTCCGAGGACCATGCAGTGCCTTGGTTCTGTCTAACGCTTGTCCTTCTGGAGCGGTTAGTTTCCCCATAGGCCTGAGTCCGAGGACCATGCAGTGCCTTGGTTCTGTCTAACGCTTGTCCATCTGGAAGCAAGGGTTTGTCCTCGGATTGCTTTACTAGGGACGATTCCTCCTTCGGACGGATCATGACCTTACACGTGGCATTGATCTCGCCTCCAGCTCGAGCCCTCATCTTTTTCATTTGCGAAGCGTTCCTTGGCCGTTCGTGTTCCGCGCCTGACTCTTCGGTACGCGAGACGCACCTTCATTAATGGCCTCGTGAATCCACAGAAGTCCAACGGTCTGCGGCTCCTTTGGGATCTGGCAGCTTCGTTATTATCCAATGCTTCGGTAACCCTCTTTTCGAATTCTGCGCGAATTAATTCCCACCAACCTTCAGCCTCTATATAAGGCCTCCTGGGGGGATGGTTTCTCCACACTCCATGAAACTCCCAAGACAAACAGAAAGAAACACCCTTTCAACTCCTCATGCTCCTTTAATAACCCTGCCGGAATTGTGACCGGAGTTAGGAGATATGGGGCGGCTTTGGACGGGTATGAGAACATCCGTGCCAAGAGCCGTTGTGGTCGTAGCCCCCACTGGGCTTCCGGTGCGGCAGAGTTTAGGCGTAACCCCGATGGCGCCATGCACGGTGGCCTGGAGGGATGTCGTTGAAGTACCTAACGTCCCTCCTCAGAGCGCACCCCCGACGGAGGAGACATGCGAACCCACATTATGGGCGGTGCCCGAGTGTTGCCGTCTCCAACGGCCAGCGCTCGTGGGGGTTGGAGAAAATCAAGGGAACATCATGAGGGAGGGCGTCCCGGAGCCCCTGCATCTGCTCCTCGCTTTGTTCAAGCTCCGCCGCTCCGAGAAAGGAGTTGCTGGTGGCCTCGGAACAAGCCAGCTTCAGCCCCCTTCCGTCCTCTTATTGTCAAGTTCTCCCATTCTCTTGATGCCAATAAGGGTACGGGTTGACACTTCCCTCTAGCTAGTTTTAGGATTGGTCCGCCTGGGCCTCTGATTGTAGGACTAGCTGGTAAGGACAGTTGTAAAACAAGCCTGCCTGAGCCTCTGATTGTAAACTGTAACCTTTTTTCTTTTTATGAAATAATATCAAGTATATTTTCTTTTTGCTATTGAATCTTTTGTCTCGAGCTTTATCTTTCTGCAATGTTCTTCTCTTCTTTTTTTTGCATCACCACCGATCTTCCATAGAATGATCGTTTAGGATAGTCGCCTGTTGCGCCAGCCGGCGCACTAATCCTTCCCACAGACGGCGCCAATTGTAGGGTCTAGGATTTTTGGTTGCCCAAGCCTAAAGGACATGGGTCAAAAGCCCAACGAACCCCGCAATGAATTTATAGAGAGTGGGTCGAAGGTCTAGGCGCTGGCCGGCGTTCACAAGGCGTGGACTCCGGTCTCTTTTATTCAATGAAAGACTTAGAACACTTTGCAACTAGGGGATGCTCCTCGGCCCATGGCCGAGGAGGCTTTTCTCCCCTTTTTCTCTCTCTCTTTCTTTTCACCCCCCCTCCTCTCTTTCAGGAGGGATTCCCTTACATTATATATCCTTTTTTCCAATCGATCCTAGCCCTACACTTGTTGAGCGATCAGGACATTTGCTTAGGTGCTTGTCCCATCAGCCGCCTTCCCAGTCTCTTTGGGAGTCGCGGCAACCAAGGCGACGCTGGTGAAGGTCCTTTCCTCATTAATGCGGCCAGGGTGGTTGTCAGGTACATTTAATGTAGAGGTGACTGCTTGCTACGAGCCTATCCCTCAAATTCTCGGGCGTCCGATGATGAAGTCGTCCTCGGACTTGGATGTCTCCTCGGCTCGGGCCTTCGGCCCAGGAATGAAGTGGGCTGGGCTGGGCCGTAGGATTATTTGGCCCCACAGTTGAATAAGAGATTTGAGATTTAATTTCTGCCTACACCAAAAAACAATTGGTGTTTTGGTTTAATGATAATGAATACAATCTTTAGAAGTAGAGACCATAAATTGAAACTTTATATATATATATATATATATATATATATATATATAAAGAACTATGTCATTTTGATTACGTCATAAAAAATAATTTTCTTTCTTTTATAGTTTTAATTCCATTTTAGTAAAAATAATAATTATTTGTTTTTCCTTATTGTTTTATTTTTAAAAATTTTCTTTTCCCCCTTGCTGTTGCATACTTGGACATCGCCATTGATACCTAGACATCACCATTGACCCCTTTCTAGCCACAAACCATGATACCCTATCCAATCATCCTCATCGGTCTCATCTCAAAATGGTCCTCAACTTTGGCATCATGTTTCAAAATGATCTAACCTTTTAAGTATCTCAGTTTAGTGCTTAGCCTTTTCTTCATGTGTCAAAATGGTCTTTACCATTATGCGGTGGATGAAAAAATCTAATTTGACAAATGAAAAGAAAAAAAAAATTATGTATTAATGCGGCCCATATGCCACATGATATTTATTTAAACTATATTATTAAAAAAACCAAAAACAATATTAGGAAAAAAAAGATAATAATTTAGAAAAAAGAAAGGACTGTTGCTAGTTCTAAAATTATTAATTTTTTCTCTTTTCTTATCTCAAACTAAAAATAATAAATTTTGTTAATGTATTTAACTAGTTTTTATAATATATTTAAATAAATTCCAGGTGGCATATAGTCAGCATAACTAAATTAGTTTATTCTTTCTGTCTATCGCATCAGATTTTTTCATCTATTATTAAGGACCTTTCTAACACAAAATGTCAAGAACATGGTGGTTCTTAATTTTTTAAAGGTTGGAAAATGGCTAACTTTATGAGTAGCCTAAAGGCCCTAAACTCCTAAGAGAAAGGGAGGGAAACTAGAGAAATTGAGGGATAGAAGAGTGATTCAGCTATATATCCATATGGATATTGATCAACATGGTTAGAAACATCATTGAGGAGGAAAGACTATTACTGAACAACTTTGAGCACTTTGAAGGTTTTGTTGTAAAAAGAGAAGTTAACATGGAAAATCATACAGTGGCTAGGCATGCCCAATTTGTGACGAATTTGATAGTGTGGATGGATGAAGCTTTGTCCAACAACAATTTATCCTTGATGCAATTGCAATAAAATATATGTTTCCTTGAAAGAAAAAAAAAAAAAGGGAAGATAAGTTATTTAATTATTTGTGATGCATTTGGATTGGCATTTTAGAGCTTCAACAATTATGAGGGAAGCAAATGGAGAATTATTAATTAAGCTTTCTACTACTTCTATTTTTTGATTGTTGATGGAGTTGTCAGCCTTTGATTTTCCTACAACAAATTATTATTATTATTATTATTATTATTATTTTTCTGTTTCCTACTGATGATGCCGAAAATATCACCAGTGAGTCGCGCAATGCTCGTACCCTCGAAACGACACCTGCACAACAAAAAGGAGAAAAACTAACAGAGAGCACCGATGTGGTGCCAGTCAAATACCCTCCGGAGGTCAAGTTAGAACTTCTTTCAACTCTAGAGTGCTAGAGAGGGGTGAATTATGCGTACCTCGATTTATGAGAGTATTGGAGCTTTTATAGCAGTAGGGGGTTGATGTCCTTCCCTTGGTGCTGAAGTCTTTTCCTTATAGGAAACATCAAATAGAATCCTTTTCGTGCTAGAACTCTATTTGCCTTCGGACTCTATGAAGTGTTTCGCAAGTATCTCGGAAAGGCCATTCTCATGGGCTTTGGACCTGCTGACATTCTATACTGGACCCATTTATGGTAGGTGTGACGGGTAATGGGCCCGTCCTCTATCGGCCCACTGTTGAATACCGTCAGGCCCATCCTTAGCCCAAATTTTACCTCTTCAGTTGCCCCCTCACCTCATGGATTCGTCATACTTTAGATGAGGGAAGCCTGGGGTGACGGTCTAAGTAAGAATGGGTGACGGTCTAGAGGCATGTGGGTCGATGGTTCCAAGCTGTATAAGGTTGACGGTTTCAAGTCCTTTAAGTTTGACGGTTCCAAGATACATCCGTCAACCATTCGTGCCGCTGACAAGATCTGGAAAGCAATAATGGTGCGTGACACGTGTCACTCTTCTATTGGCAATTGTATGAGATCGAAGCGTCGCTTCGTCTTCCGTGCACCTCTCCTATAAATATCACCTCCTTCTCCCTTCACTTATCTATTTTCACGAAGAAGAACATTGTCAGAGCGAAACTGTTAAGTCTGTCAGAGACTAGCCCGCCCAGTCGCTGCAATCGTTATAGACGCTTTCGTCCGTCCACTTTTATCCGGTAAGTCATTTCCATCCATCTGTATTTCACTCCTTGTTTAAACTTTATTACGCAAAACTTAGTCCTTTCTTTTCCCGTCATATGCTCCAACATTCGTCATAGCCTTAGGTTTTGTCGTTACCTGTAGGAAATGTCTAGTGCGTCGAGTAACCAGTCTGTCGTTCGCGACGGGGCTGACTATGAAGAAGTAAATCCGTCAGGTCACAAAGACCTAGACGATCTGAGCGAGGATAGGAGTCCGTCTGCATCTTCTCCGTCCTCAACACATGAGGATACGGAGATCATAGAGATAGTTGAAGGACCCATAGAAGAAAAAGAAGAAATTAGATTTGTCGTGGGTGCGGACGGACTTAGGCAGTTCGTCATGCTACCAGAATGGACGGTAAACACCTTCAATTCCACCATCAAGGAGCCACATTTCAATAATATTAGGGACAACTACCAAATCCCTGACCATATTCCGATCCGTCTATCCTATAAGTCAGAAAAATGCTACTACCAGGGGGTAGACGGTGTTGGAATATATGAGCAGGTGCTCAAGGCAGGCCTTAGATTCCCATTGAGTTCTCTGCATCGTGAACTTCTGAAGTACCTGGGATTGTCTATCAGCCAAATATCCCCAAACGCCTGGAGAGTATTCATCGCAATGGAGGTCCTGCACGGAGCAATGTCAAGCGGTAGACGTAGGCTGACGGTGAGGGAGTTCCTTCATTGCTACCGTCCAGACGAAATAAACAAATCAAGGGGAATGTATAGCTTCGTCCCTAGGAGTCTCGTCCTGAAGGTCATCTATGAAACTCCAGATTCAAACAGGGACTGGAAGAGCCGTTACTTCTTTCTAGAAGGAGACGGCTGGATGTGCCGTCCAGGGGAGACGGATCACATGCCAGTCGATACTACGTGGGGCATTTTAGACGAGTCTGGTACACTCCGTCACATGGAATATGAAAGAATCAAGTTTTTTATTTTACTAATTTCTATTTAACGTCCGTCTCTTATTTCTCTTTTTCAGTCCGACGGCGCCCACAGATAGATCTTGAAGAATTCAGTTTCTTGGAAAAAATATTTAAAAAGTCCACGTCGGAGGAGAGGACCTGGGCTAAGCTCGTCACCCTTGATACCATTTACTGGTATTGTGACGGACCTGAACCTTCTACTGCAGCCAAGAAGTACGACGACAAAGTTCATCAGCGTAAGCTTCTTAACTGGATTCCAGCAATTTTACCCGTCTACCGTTCTTTCCTTCTAACTGACTCCGTCTACTTTCACAGAAATGGATGATGCTAAGAGGAGGGCTTTGATCAGGGCAAACGCTGCCAAGAAGAAAGAGTCCGTCAAGGCAGATCCCAAGGGAACGGGTTCAAGCCTTCAACTAAAAAGGAAGGTGACATCCAGAGGGGACCGTCCACCAAAGAAGCCCAAGGTTCCTTTAGAGCCCATCCTAGGTCTCATGGCTGGCAGTGCCAAAATTGTCACATTTGTGAAGCATGGGGCCGAGAAGGGCTTAATGAAGGGTCCGTCATCCAAGCAAGAAAAGGCGCCCGTCCTTCTTCGCGAGGATCCCAAGTACGCTCTGGAGAAGCTGTCGTCCGTCATTTCTTCTGATGACTATGAGGACTTGGGCAACCACTCCACCGAAGCGATGGGGGAGACGGGTCTGTTCAGTATTGCTCAGGTAATCGATCCGTCTACTATACTTCTATCTTCACTTCAGTAAGTGTCTAACTTCTTTATTTTCAGGCCATGCTCATGATGCAAGGGCTGATGGGACGGTGTTTGAATCATGAGACAACCCTGGACCGTCTTAGAGAGAAAGCCAAGGTGACAGATGATGAGCTGACATAGCTGAGGGCTAGGAAGGTCATCAAAGAAAAGAAGCTGAAAATGGCTGAGGAAGCGAGTGAGCACCATGCAACCCTTTAGTCCCTGAAACGATAGTATGGCTTAATTACGTGTTTCCCACAGATGGCACCACACCGGTGCTCTTTGTTAGTTCTTCTCCTTTTTGTTGTGCAGGTGTCGTTTCGAGGGTACCAGCATTGCGCGACTCACTGGTGATATTTTCGGCATCATTAGTTGGCGTCGTCTGTGGGAATTCGCATTTTCTCATCCTCTTGGGATGATCCGTCCATTTTGTAGACTAAGTTTTATCCGTCCAGTTTGTGGTTTAAAAAATTTCATCCTTTCGCCTTTACACTCATAATCCCCATTTATCTGGTTGACCACGACTTGAGAGTCGCAGTGAATGATCACTCTTTCGGCTCCTGCAGCTTTGGCGAGGTCAAGCCCTGCTACCAGAGCTTCGTACTCTGCCTCGTTGTTGGTGGTAGGGAACTCAAGGCGGATCATACACTCGACCATGTCTCCTTCGGGTGAGTGTAGTACGACGCCGGCTCCCCCAGCCTGCCTGTTGGAGGACCCGTCTACATATATGCTCCATTGGGGAGATTCTTCTGCCCCCCTGTCCTCGCCATTTGTAAACTCAGCTATGAAATTTGCAACGACTTGTCCTTTAATGGTGGTTCGTAGGCGGTACTGGATGTCAAACTCGCTTAATTCTATATCCTATAGTGCCAATCGCCCAGCAGCTTCAGGGTTGCTTATTGCCCGTCGCAAAGGCTTGTCAGTTAGGACGATCATCGTGTGGGCTTGAAAGTACGGCTTTAGTTTGTGTGCTGCTGTACCAGCGCAAATGCGAGCTTTTCCATGGGCGGATATCTTTCTTTGGTTCCGCGTAGCGCCCGACTGGTGTAGTACACAAGTTTCTGCACTCTCTCTTCTTCTCTGATCAAGGCAGCTCTGACGGTGGCTGGGGAAACGGCAAGATAGAGAAAAAGTTCTTCACCCGGTTGTGAGGGACTCAACAATGGGGGGGAAGAGAGATAAGTTTTCAATTCCTCGAACGCTTGTTGGCACTCGGCCGTCCACTCGAAAGATCTCTTCAGTGTGCGAAAGAAGGGTAAGCACTTGTCTGTTGCCCTTGAGACGAACCTATTTAGTGCTGCTATCTTGCCATTAAGGCTTTGTACTTCCTTCACATTTTTTGGTGGTGCCATCTCTATTATAGCTCGGATCTTGTCCGGATTGGCTTCGATGCGCCTTTGGGAAACCATGAATCCTAGGAATTTTCCTGCCGTCACCCCAAAGGCGCACTTTCCTGGATTCAGTTTCATGTTGTAAGAGCGAAGAGTGTCGAATGTTTCCCTGAGGTCTTCCAAGTGATCTTCCTCCCTTCGGCTTTTCACCAGCATATCATCTACGTAGACTTGGACATTTCTCCCGATCTGTGGTGCGAACATTTTGTTCATAAGCCTCTGGTATGTTGTGCCCGCATTTTTTAGACCAAACGGCATTACCTTGTAACAGAAGAGGCCTTGGCTGGTCACAAACGAAGTTTTCTCTTGATCGGCTTCGTGCATCTTGATTTGGTAGTAACCGGAGAAAGTGTCCATAAAACTTAATAGTTGGTGTTGAGCTGTTGAGTCTACTAGGGTGTCGACCCTCGGGAGGGGATAGCTGTCTTTGGGGCATGCTCTGTTTAGATCGATGAAGTCTACAGACATCCTCCACTTCCTGCTAGCTTTCTTGACCATTACTACGTTGGCTAGCCAGTCGGGGTAGTAAACTTCTCTAATAAAGTTTGCCTCCTGTAGCTTGCAGACTTCTTCAGCTATGGCTCGATCTCGTTCGAGGGCAAACACCCGCTTCTTTTGCTGGACGGGTGGAAAGGAAGGTGATACATTCAGCTTATGCACCATGACTGAAGGGTCTATTCCTGGCATGTCCTCGTGACTCCAGGCGAATACGTCCCAATTTTCTCTGAGGAAGGCTGTAAGTGTTTGTCGGACCATGGGACTTGCCAGGGTCCCAATCTTTGTTGTTTGGTCTGGTCTAGAATCGTCAAGGGATATTTCTTCAAGCTTCTCGACGGGCTCCGTCATACTTCGATGTTCTTCTATGCTCATGGCTTGGAGGTGTTCGTCCATTTCCATCATAGCCACGTAGCATTCACGTGCAGCTACCTGATTCCCGCGTAGTTCCCCTATCCCGTATTCGGTAAGGAGTTTGATCATTAAATGATAAGTCGAGGTCGTCGCCTTCCATGAATTGAGGGTGGGTCGCCCTAAGATAGCATTGTAGGTGGACGAACAGTCAACCACGAGGAATGTCACGTCCTTTGTGATCTGCTGAGGATAGTTGCCTGCCGTCACAGACAATGTGACTGCGCCCAGGGGAAACACCCTCGTTCCTCCAAAACCGACGAGTGGGGCATTCATTGGAATCAATCGTTCTCTGCTGATTCCCATCTGCTGGAATGTTGGGTAGTATAGGATGTCCGCCGAGCTCCCATTGTCGATCAACACCCGGTGTAAGTTATAGTCCCCTACTTGTAGGCTGATAACAAGCGCATTGTCGTGCGGATGGTGAAGATGTTGTGCATCTTCTTCGGAGAACCCGATGACGGGGCTTTCTTTTTGTGCTATTTTTGGTACTGAGCCCGTCAGCTGGACGTTTTGGACCATCCTGAGGTACGTCTTCCGAGCCTTTTTGGATGACCCGGTAGCCGTCCCTCCCACAATCATCCTTATGTCGCCAATGGGAGGTCTAGGGTGGTCATTATCCCGTCAGGGGGGCTGTTCTTGAGGTGGTGGATCCGTTCTTTCTTTGCTTACAAACTTCTGCGATTTCCCTTGTCTTATGAGGGCCTCAATCTGCTGCTTCAAGTCGTAACAATCGGCTGTGTCATGGCCGTGATCTCGGTGGAAGCGGGAGTATTTGTCTTTAGAACGCCTGTTAGGATCTCCCTTCAGCTTTCCAGGGAAGGTCAGAGCCCCTTCGTCCTTGATTTGCATTAGGACTTGATCTATCGGGGTGGTTAGCGGGGTGAAGCTTGTGAACCTTCCTCCCGGAGGTTTAGAATGCCTCTCGTCCCTTCGATCTCCTGTTCTCGGCCTCTTCCGCCCTTGATCTTGTCGTGTATCTTCCTACCTCTCCCTTTTTCTCGGCTTCTCTTCTCAAGCCTGCAGCGCGTCCTCAGCATTCATATACTTAGTGGCCCTGTAGAGTACTTCTGACATGGTCTTCGGGTCGTTTTTGTATAGGGAGAACAAAAACTTACCCTTTCGCAACCCATTTGTGAAGGCTGCTACAAGTATTTTGTCGTCGGCTTCGTCAATCGATAGCGATTCCTTATTGAAGCGCGTTATGTAAGATCTCAGCGTCTCGTCCTCTCGTTGCTTGATACTCATCAAGCATGCCGTTGACTTCTTATACCTGTGACCCCCAATGAAGTGTGTGGTGAACTGAGCGCTTAGTTCCTTGAAGGTGCTGATGGAGTTGGGCGTCAGTCGGCTGAACCATACCCTTGCGGGGCCTTTGAGTGTTGTGGTGAAGGCCCTGCACATGATCTCGTCTGCTACCCCCTGAAGATGCATTAGGGTCTTGAAAGTTTCTAGATGGTCCAGAGGATCCTTCACTCCGTCATAGCTGTCTATATGCGGCATGCGAAATTTGTGGGGTAGGGGGAAGGAGTTCACGGCCACAGTGAAGGGCGAGTCGGTGCGGTTGACTCAATCGTCAAGATCATTGGAAACTCGCCTCTTGAGCACGTTCATCATAACCTCCATCTGTTCCCTCATTGCCTGCATCTCTGCGATAATATGTGGTGGAGTCGCATCCGTGAGGGATGGCATGCTCAAGTTCTGCCTTTTCGGTTTGCTTGGGGCGTGGCTGCCTTCAGGTTTCTCCTGATTTTTCTTTGGAGCGCTGGTCCCTTCCTGATCTTCTTGTTGGTCATTCAGTGCTGCATTCTTCTGGCACAGCTGTTCTTCCAAGTCGTGGTTTTGTTTGGTGAGATGCTCCACGGCGGCACCGAGAGTCCGAACTTGTCTCTCGAGGGCAGTCGTGGGTGGTTCCTCTCCTTGAACGTCGTTAGTAGTTGCCATCGAGCAATACTCTTACCCTCGAAACGACACCTGCACAACAAAAAGGAGAAGAACTAACAGAGAGCACCGGTGTGGTGTTGGCCAAATACCCTCCGAAGGTCAAGTTAGCACTTCTTGCAATTCTAGAGTGCTAGAGAGGGGTGAATTATGCGTACCTCGATTTATGAGAGTATTGGAGCTTTTATAGCAATAGGGGGTTGATGTCCTTCCCTTGGTGCCGAAGTCTTTTCCTTATAGGAAACATCAAATAGAATCCTTTTCGTGCTAGAACTCTATTTGCCTTCGGACTCTATGAAGTGTTTCGCAAGTATCTCATATTAAGGGCCTTTTAGCCCTTCTCATGGGCTTTGGACCTGCTGACATTCTATACTGGACCTATTTATGGTAGGTGTGACGGGTAATGGGCCCGTCCTCTATCGGCCCACTGTTGATGACCGTCAGGCCCATCCTTAGCCCAAATTTTACCTCTTCACCTACAATGTTTGACATTTAAGGAAAATGATTCATCAAAATGTTCAAAACATAACCATATTACATACTTTAAGCTTAACTTTCTTATGCAACTAAAGATTAATCAAATAAAGATGTGGACACATTTATACTAAATCATATTCATAGTAAGCTGAAAACCATTAAAACTATATTTTTTCCCCAAACCAACATATGTCGTGATCATCAACATGAAAAGTTCTCTTCAAGAATGAAAAATGCACAATAAGTTCCTTTAGTTATATATTTAAATTCAATCATGTGAGTTTAAGAGTAAAGAGCACTACAATATTTAGATGTACAGAACCCAAGAGATCCCCCTATACTAAGCCAGTCAAAAGCATTGAAGTAAGTATCTTAATTCTAGTATGTTTAATCTAAAAATTTATTTATGTAAAACTACTGTTGGTTTGTTTTCATTTATATTTTAAATGTTTCCCTGAAATCAAAGTAAATAAGCAGATAACTGACCTTTGTGAACAATGGAAACTCTAGCCCTACAAAGTATAAGGTGGTGGTTATGGTCTGGAGGCATTCCTCTAGGAATATTTCAAACATATTACCAAAAAAACAAAGTGAGAAAAAGATCCATGGACCAAAGAGATAGTAATTGACATCATACAGCTATGGGCTATCCTTGGCCTTCTCTTTTGTAGGCATCTATTTTATGAGTCAATAATGCAATCATCTTTTAATACCTATGAGTCTATAGTGCAATCATCTTAATGGTATTAAAAGTCAGAGGATTTTTTTTGCAGGTATATATTTTCTGAACAACATAATTCTAAGGAATTAAAATGCAGGTCCATAAGACATTTTGTCAAACACGTATCATGCTATAAAACTCAGCCAACAGTCAAGCAAACATTGTTAACTCAGTTAAGATAAATCTGTTGTATATTAATTAGCAGGCCAAGTATTAAAACAATCTAAATATCTTATCCTTTGAATTATAAGTCTGGAGTACCCTAAAAAATAAATCCAAACATTCCAAGCAAAACCAAATCATTTCAAAGGCTGCAGAATGAAGAAGTAATTGAATTTAAAATCAAAAATTTTTTTTTTTTTTGGAAGATTTTGGTAATCTAACAATTACAGCATTTGTAAAATTCAAGGCGCAATCAATTAAGATAAACAATCTTTCTCCCAAAAAAAAAAAATTAAGATAAACATTATACATAAACTATAACAGTTGTGAGATCAATGCATACCACTATTTGAAGGCCAAAGAGTTATTATGTACTAAGTGTGATTCAATAACATAGAATTAATAAACACCGAAAAACTAATCTTCATGCTGATCATGGTAGTATACACTCAAAAATGGCAAAAAAAATTATTTTAAAATAAGATCAATGTGAAAAGGCATTTAACAGAAGTAATAGAAGTCCAAAGACAAATAGGAAAAATTACAAAGTGTCTCATATAAGAAACGTGAAGAAGAAATAAAACTTGTGTTAGTGAAAGATTGCTTTAAAGAGAATGAAGAGGTATTCCGTCAACTCCAAATCTCCAATCAATCATGGTGAAATTACATCCTTTGATGGACATGCTTTTGATTCTCTCATCACCTTTTCTACTTTCTGCTCTATACACAGATGGAAAGTCAATGACAGATAAATAGGAAAAAAAAAATCTAATAAAAGCATCATACATAGGCGGGGAAAAAGAATGGATCAAGCATGAAAAAAGAGTAAGAAAGCAAAAAACCTGGAGAACATTAATAGAACAAATCTAAAGGTCTAAAGCCTTCTTCATAATTGTCTTTGCCAATGATCATAATCATCGCTCATTACCTTATCATTCCACAATTGCCACATTACAATGAAATTTTCAATGCCATACATATAAAGTCAATATATATTCCAATCCGGATGCCCACCAAAAGCCAAACACAAACAGAGAAACCAAGATATTGAATCAGAAATCTAACAAAAAAGCAAAAGACACTATCCAATATTGATTTAATCTGCTCTCTACGATGATTGCAAAATTTCCCCAAAAAAAAAAATCATCCAAATATCCAAACCAAAACCAAAGCTAAGCAAAAACAAATTATAACCAAAATACCTTTATCGAAACCATATTTAACCCAAATGCCTCAATCAAAACCCTATAATCAACACAATAAGAAATAGAGAAAGCAAAAAGGTAAAGGAAACATTAATGAAAGACATTTCAATTAAAAAAAAAAAAAAAACCACAGAATACATTAGAAAGCAAATAGAAAGTCAAAGGTTATATATGCCAAGGAAAAACATACAAAGAAAGAGCACCCAAAGAAAGAGCATTACCCCATCAATTAACTATGCAATTGAAGTAATAGTATTTGAATAGGAAAAGCAACCATGGGAAACAATGAACTGGGAATTGCATAAACTACTGGCAGAAACAATATTTGATTAAGAGGAAAAAAAAACATTATGCAAATCTTGGGATATATGGTTAAAGCATATTTAAATTAAATATAAGTAAAGAAACTTAGAAATAAGAAATGTGTAAAGGAGAATAGAATAACTCATATAAGAAATGTGTAAAAGAATAAGTACCTATTTAGTGGCAAATTGTTGTTGAGAGAGAAGCGGCATCTGACAAAGAAAATATGGTTGGCAGCATAGTATGCATATTGTAAAATTAATCACGTAACAGTCTAACCATACACCAAATCTAATCCAATAACCTTAATCAAAATCAAATCTAACCCAAATGCCTAAATCGAATCTACAATACCAAACACCCAAACATAAATCATAATTATGGCGTAATTTTAAAAAGAATAAAGAAAACTTTTACCGGTAACAGTTCTAGCTGCACTACGGTGGTGGCTGCCCAAACCTAAGCCTAAATCAAAATCAATTCGATTGAAATAACCAAGCCTAAATCATATTTAAATGATATAATTTTAAAACAAAACAAAAAACCTTACCGGTAAAGGTTTTGACGTAGTGACAAAATGGTAGAAAAAATAGTGAAGCAGTTTGCTTAATCAGCCAAATGAGAAGTTTGGATCTTTATCCTTATCTGGTGGTGGATTTCTCACAACCCACAAAAATCTTTGATCTCTGTTTTCTAAACCCACTGCTATTTTTTTCAACTGTTTCTTTGAAAAAGATCCCAAGCTTCTGAAACATAGAAACACAACGCTTCGGCTCGGTTGTGAGTTTAGCCAATTCAAACATTTGTGCTCTTCTCCATCTTGATTGGTGTCTAATGTTTTGGGTTTCAGTTTTTAGAGCGTGCAGTTTTTGATCTCTCCTTCTCTGTTCTCTGTATCGTAATTTTTTTTAGGAGTATTGCAAGACCTTTTAATTGTATTTTAACCGGTTAATTTTCCTTTTATACCGGGAGGCTTTTAGACGGTGTTGTAGCGTTGCCAAATAATATAATTTATTACTTTTTAACTTTTACATGGCTGTGGGTTCCAGTTAGCTCAATTGGTAAAGTCTCTGATGGTTGTATAAGAGATCTGGGTTCAATCCCTGCCTAAACCAAAAACTGATTGGTGTCTTGGTCTGATGATAAAGAGCTATCATTAGGAGCGGACGCCATAGATTGAAATTCTCTTAAAAAAAAAAAAACTTATACATGGCTGAATTTTAGATAAACATTATATATATATATATATATATATATATGCATGTCACTTAACGGTTCCTTTTTTTTTTTTCCCTTTCTTTAATTCTTTCCTCGTTCAATTCCACTCCCTCTGCTTTGCCAAACAAAGTGAAAGAGGCAATGGAAAATTATTGAGAAAGTATATAGACATAAAAAAATGACTAGGTTTAAATAGGATTGTAAATGAACTAAATTGTTTATGAATAGCTCGAGCTCATTTCCTTTTTAACTGGTGGTCTGTGTGGTTGTTCATTTTAATAGTGGCTGCTGTGGGACTGTGTGAAAGTGTTCTGTATAGGCTGCTTTCATGGAATAAGAGGCCATCTTTGAATCAGAGGTACCGGATTTCAGGGCTTTATGCAAGCAAGGATATTTCAGAAGGGGGAAGATTCTGTTACTAATGGAGAGTAATGTTATGTGGGATTTAGAGTTTCGAGCTATTGTTGGGCAAGAAAGAATGGAATTGTGTTATTGTTTGGCTGTTGCAATCTTGAGTTTAATGGGAGAGTGGTGAATGTAGATTATTGAAAAAGTGGGCATATCAATAATAGATGATTTGGAGAAATGTGGTTTCTGAAGATGAAAGGTGGTTTCGAGTTATACAAACGAGACACTGTACTGTGTAAAAAAAAAAAATTCTAATAATTGAGATGGATTTGAGGATGATTTTAATGAGCAAATTCAGATTAGTTTTTTCAATTTTGGATTTTGCTGGCTCCAAAAAAACACTTATTTATGTTTGTTTGTTTAGTAAACAAGTTAAGCTCAAGCCCAACTATAGACATGTTTATTAAATGAGTCAAGCTCAAATAATGTGTTTCTAAACAAATTCGTGAACATGAGATCTCAAATTAGTTATATATAATACTATATATTTATATGTATAATTATCTAATAATATATTTATAAAAACTTGAAATTAGATTGTATAAGTTAGTAAATTTGTTCATATAATATAAAATCATTATTTATAGTTTATTCATAATATGAACAATTCATTTGTAGTTAAAATTCATAAATTTGTGAAGGAGCAAAACATTTTAGTCATAGTTTTACTATATATAAGAAAAAAATTAAGTTGATCAAGTAGATTGTGAACGAACTCAAACTTGCTCAAAAAGTAAATGAACTAATGAAGATTGAACATATAATCTTGTTTGGTGATGAACTTGAACTTGAACTTGACACATGTTTGAAATAAAATTAAATGAATAAGTCTGAACTTTGAATATATGGCTTGGCTTGGCTATGCTCGTTTATAGTCCTAGGTTTAGAGGAGATGGAGATAATTGTGGCCTTGGGTCTTTTCCTTAATAAATTTCCTTAAAAAGATGATAAGGTGTAATTGTTAAGTAGACTCCTCTCTGTCAAGTGATGGCCCCCCAATGTGGAATGCATAGATAGGAATTACCTAATATTTTATTGTGCAGCTTAAATCAATGCTAAAAATAATGCAAGAAGCCAAAACGTTGTGACAGCTTGAACTTTTTTGACATAAAAATATGTTATCTATGGAATTATCAATTATGGCATGTCTTACCCACTCAATTTTCAGCTTTAGTTGAGTAGAAAATTGTTTGTTTAATATATAACCGTGTTACTATTATGTCATAGCAAGAGCTTTAGTAATGCAGGGAAACACTTTCCACTTAGTTTGCTTTTGGTGTTGAGGGACCCTAATTAAGGACCAACACAATAGTTAGTTAGTGTTTCGTCTGCTTTTGATGCAAGTTTGTGGAAAAACACAGGAATTCCATCTTTTGACTCACTGGCCTTATCTATTCTTGCTTTCTCTTTCGCTTTCGTTATTTTTCTTTTAAAAAAAAAAAAAAAAAGGTAGTTAGATTCTTGATGAATTACTGTATACAAAGAAACCAAAAGAAAGACCAATGTTTTTTTTTTTTTTAATATTTAAAAATAATAATAATTTGTTAGTTGATGAGGAGGGATTTCAATCATGAATGTCTCTATTGAAAATAACATGAAGTGTCAATTGAGCTACAAGACTAATTATTAATGATTAGGTGTAATAATATTATAGAGTTATTTAGATAGGATGATTTTGTTTTATGAAAAATTTGATCCAACAATCTTATATTGTTCAAACTTATCAATAAATTTTACTATAAAATAGACTGTTTTTATTATCAATAGATTTAAAATAATAATTTATAAATTTATAAATTTATTTACAAACTTACATAATCTAATCTCAACTTGATGTAAGCTTATTTTTATATATCCATTTGGGGACACCCATATGGTGGGTTGAAGGGCATGTTGTAACCTAGAGGTTTTAAGTTCCATTTACTACAATATTGGTTCATGAGGTTTTTAGGATATCTCATGGGTAAAAAGTGGAATAGTTTGGAAAAAAACTAAGACACTACTTCCTTTATTATATTTATATATATATATATATATATATATATATATTATACTTTTCAAAATATGTAGCTAAGTAACTCAAAATTTTTTTTGAGAGAAAGTTTCAACCTATGATGTTCGCTCCTTATAATAAATCTTTATCATCATACCAAGATACCATGCCTTACTAGCATGAATTCTATACTCCTTCCACCATTTTTTTAACCTGTGAATTTTAGTTAACTTAATTAATAAAGTTTCTAATGGTTGAATAAGAGATTTGAGGTTCAATCTCTGCTTACACCAAAAACTCAAAAATTATTATAGCATAAAAAAAGTTAACATTATACCTTTTTTTATATAAAAAAGATGAAATTAGTAGTCCTTTTATTTAGGCTGTGTTTGTTTTGGTTTCAAATTACTTCCGAAAATGCTTTTTCGTAAAACTTGAGTGTTTGGTTGAATCAGTAAATTCAGTCAACTAAAATGCTTTTCCCCTTTGACCGTAAAATAACCCAAAACACCCGTAAAATCATTTCCGTTCATATTTTCACTTCAAACCATTTCCACTCTCCCCAGAAAATTTCTCTCCTCACTCACTCTCATCACTCATGCCAAGCCCAAGCAGAAGGACGGGGAGAGCTATCGCCGGTGAAGCCCAGATCCAGTCCCCGACCCATGGCCTCGTCGGTCTGATTGCGCCGCTCAGCTCCTCCGTTTTGATCAAACCCATATCTAATGAACCCAGTTAAACCCACCCTTATTCCACCACATCCTAGTTCACACCTCTTAAACCCATCGCCGATTTGATCGCGCTGCTCAAACCCATCTCCGATCTGATCACGCCGCTCAGCTCCTCCGTTTTGATCAAACCCATCTCCGATGAACCTAGCTAAACCCACCCCAATTTCACCACATCTCAGTCCCCCGCTCAAACCCATCGCCGATCTGATTGCGCTACCTCAGCTCCTCTGCCATGCTCAAACCCATCTCCGATGAACCCAGCTAAACCCATCTCTGATTGGTCTTGTGACTTCTGATTTTGATTGTGTTAAATGTTTTTATTTTGATTTTTGGTTTTGTTAAGTGTATATTTGAAATTTTTTGTAATAAAATTTGTTTGGATGCTGAGAAAATGTGAGAAAATGTGAGCAACAAGTAGAAAATGTGTTTTCTATAGTATTTTCAAGAATACAACCAAACACCAGAAAATATTTTTCAAAACATTTTTTGAAATGTAACCAAACACTTGAAAATACTTTCATTTCCTGAAAATATTTTACATCTGAAAAATATTTTACACTGAAACAAACACAGCCTTATTTAGATTCTAGAAGACACAATAATTACAATTTCTCATTACACCATATCACCAATAATGCTTCAAGAACAATGCGGGGAACACTTTGGGATCTGTGCGCTTTCCTTTCGGTGCAAGGGCCCATGGGCCATGGGCCATGACCCATCATTCATGGTTGCTTTGTTCACTATGACTTATGAAGCCCACTTTGGAAAAATATGTATTATTTTTTATAAAAAAAATTTCGCATCGTTATTCGTTATAGTATGCCCCACAATTACGTGTATCATGTATAGCACTCAAGAGCAGGGGCGGAGCCACCTAGTGGCTTAGGGGGCCCCGGCCCCTGTAATTTTATTTTTCCCCCATTAGAGTAGGTAGAAAAAAAAATTGGGCCCCCCCAATATTGGACAGCCGGCCCCCCTAATGCCCAATTCTCAACTATTCTCCCAAGCCCAGCTCAAATATTCTCCCAAGCCTAGCTTTAGTTTTAGGCCTTATCACCTTATGTACTCTAAAAAAAAAAAGCTAGCCCGCTCAAGTCCAAACACTAAAAACAAAACTTCACTATCTCTTCATCTCAAAAAATCCACCCACTGACCCACGAAATCCCTTTCTTTACTTCTTATTCTTTTGTTTGGTTTTCTTTGATACACTTTCATTTGCACTAGTACCGTTGCCTACCTACCAGCCCCTAAAACTCCAGTCTTCTGTACTCACAGTCCCAAAAAAAAAAAAAAAAAATCCTGACCAATTTTTTCTTTCTTCATCAGCTTTAGTTTTGGAACTTGGTGACTGGTGAGTTTTCTTCTCTTTCTTAAGCATTTGACATTCATCTCTTTTTAGTATTTTTTTTTTTCCCCCCTTCTCAACTATCTACACCTAAATATTCACATGGTCTTTATATTTTCATAGATTTTTAGAGAAATACATGATTGAAGGCATGGGGAGATTGTTTGTGATGAGTCTTGAAAGGAAAATCTAAAGTTGGAGGCAGTCAGGCAGAGGCAATAGGCATTGCTACATGGGTGACCCATCTTTGCACTTTGTGAAGACAAAATTTCTAAGGTAAAATTGTTTTGATTTATTACCTATTTTTTATTAGTTAGATATCATGTGGCTGTGGGTATTGTTAAATTGTTTGGTTTATGTTGTGTACCAATACTTGTGTGTTTAATTTTTGTTTTTGTTTGAAGAGTTATTATTAATTAAAGTCATATTAAAAATGGGTTGTATGTTTAAATTATAGTGAAAATTTTGTTTTTTCTTGAGTATGAATAACATCCATATAACTAAGTAAAAATTTCTAATTAAAATTTTATTTTTTAAACTTCTTTTCAGGTTAATTTTTGAGTCATATTCTTAAAGCTAAAATAATTATGAGCAAACGAAAAACAATTGATGCATTTTTTAAGAAAAAAGATGTTAGCAATTCAGAAATTAGGACACCTGTGACTGTAGAAACAAATGTTGATACTTCAATGCCTGATGAACACCCTGACCCCTCCAAATGTTCAAGAATTCAATCTGAAGAGATAGATCGTGATCCAGGATCACGTAAACAAATATGTAAATTTCCTATCAACAAACAAGATAAAATCCGACGAGTTTATCTCAAAGAAGGTTTAAATCAACTTAAAAATATAGACTATCTATACAACGATGATACTCATCGTCGTTGATTTCAACTTTCATGGTTCGAATCAGCCCCCCATATAAAAATTCCTGGCTACGCCCCTGCTCAAGAGCAATGACTAGGGTCTTAGATTTTGATCACTCTGCCCCTATCCAGTTCATTTTTCTCTCACAGATCATTCTAAGCTTACCTTTCTCACAAAGATATAGAATTCATTCATTTCATAGTAAGAAATGACAGGAGTTCTGTTACCTAACTTGGACTGCCTTCTTTGCAACGTGATCCAACAGTGCATGGTCCGAATATATACATTATTTTTTAAAGGTAAATTAGATATATAAAGATCTAAATTTTATATCATATTTTAGATTAGGTATCGAGTTTTACGATTTTGTCAATTAAAGTCTTAAATTAATGAAATCGTTTCAATTTAAGGCATTTATCTCATTTAAGTTATTCTGACAGTAACAGAGCTTATAAAAGCTGAAATTCGTTAATTGAACCTCGTGTTAAGAGTTAATTGAACCTCGTGTTTTACATAAGACTTATGCATCAATCAATTTAGTGGCTATTGAACTGAGAAGGTAGAGAGAATGTTTTGGGTAATTGAAAAAGATAAATAAAGACTTCCAATTGAAATAGGAAAAGGAATCGTATATCAGCCATCAAGTATAATGTGGGGAATTGGCTCCGTGATGAGAGAGATATCATGGACCACATCAATAAGAGTTATATGGAACTCTATTCTACCTCTCAGGATCGGCCTGATTGGAATTTTCCTCTAGAAAGCACCAACGCAACTCCAAGGTCGCTGCACCGGAGTCCGACGCGGCCCGATGCGGTGTCCAGCGTCCGACTTGTCGACTCTCCCCTTTTTTTTTTTTTTTTTTTTTTTGGATTCGCGCGGATTCGTGCCGACTCGGCCAGATTCGCGCCGATTTGGGCTAAAACAGGCCGATTTCGATGGAAACAGAATTCGATACGGCCACCGAAACATGCCAATACGGCCGATTCCGGCCGAAACGGCCACCGAAACAGGCTGATATGGCCGATTTCGGTCGAAACAGTCGCCGAAACAGGACGAAATGGGCAGTGGTTGCCATTCTTCTGCTTCATGTGGCCTTATGAGAGGAAAAAAAAAAAAAAAAAAAGAGAAGGAAGAAGAAGATGAGAAGACACCAAAAAAAAAAAAAAAAAGATGGAAGAAGAATAAATGTATGTAACAAAAGAATATAAATTAAGGAGGTGGAAAAGTCAAATATTTAATGCGGGAGGGCTTGGGAATTGAAAAATGAGTAAAGGAACATTCTTGAAATGTGGTTTTTTGTTTACAATTACAAAAAATATTGATTTTATTAAAAACAAATCATAAATAATTATTTTTTAATAATAAATTCTACCATTTATTTTATTTTTTATATATAAAAATATTAAATTTACTATATAAAAATATTTTTAATAATTTTTTAATTGCTGAGTCCCGTTGCACCTACACCCACCTTTTTCAAAAATTGCCGAGTCTCGCACCCGCACCCGAGTCTCAAAACGCACTCGTGCTTCATAGATTTTCCCCCCTCATCCACATGGCAACTTTCACTCACGGATAATGACAAGGATAATCTTGACTATGAGGTTACAGATGATGAAATCAAGGCAGCTTTATGGTCCCTTAAAGCCTCAAAAGCACTGGGGCAGATGGATTACACGCAAGCTTCTTTCAATGATTCTGGCAGATTGTTGGAGATTCAGTGAAGGCTGAGGTAAAAAAGGTCTTTGCTGAAAAAAAGGTCCCAGGCTATTTAAATAGGACTCATATCGCACTCATTCCTAAAATGCAAGGATCTGAAACTAAAGGAAACCATAAGCCTATCAGCCGGCCAAAATTGGGAATTAACAGTGTTTTCCAAACAATATAATTAGTAGGCACTGTTACAAAACTATATTTTTTACTTACATCTCGAGTCTAAAAGACTCAATTTAGGGCCTATAAATCGAGTCTCATAGACTCGATTTTAATGTTCTGATTAGATCTGAGCTGGCGCTTTTCCACGTGGTGTCCACCTAGAAATTGAGTCTTAGAGACTCGATTTATATCTGTAAAACATTTACAGTGAAAAAAAAAATCTTTTCGAGTGTTTGGAGTACAAACATCAACCACCACCAAATACAAGCACAGACTAGCCACTATCAACCCACAAATCCGAGCATTAATCCAATAATTCAGCACAAATCCAACCAAATCCACCCCCAACAACCACCTAAAATCCAAATTAAAAAAATAAAAAACCCCAAAACCCACGACCCGTTTGGCTTGTTAATCAGGGTTCTCTACAAGAAAATCCAAAAACCCAGGATGAAGGTGAAGGAAGCCACCATCATGATAACGGTGATGAGAGGCCATAGGCGGCGATGTAAGGGCTTTAGCTATCGGGTATGTGGGTCATCGCTTTCGGACTTGGACCCTTCCCCCTCTTTGATAATTGTAGCCCCAACTGGCTTCACATATTCGGTCTTCTAGATCTTAATCTGGGGCATAGATGCTGCGTTCACTACCTTGTTACTACTTCTACTTTCCCTACAAACCTTGTAACTAGGACTAGTTCAAGTTTTGTAATTGTTAACCTCTACTGTTGAGATCTTGTATCCACTATTACTGTAAGTGTTTAACTCTACTTTCAATAAACAAGTATTTTCAGTTTTATGTTCATTATACTATTTGTTGCTACCGCCACCATGGAGGATTACCGCCATATCGAACAGTTCTAAATTGCTTTCATTTACTTTGAATTATTTTGTTATATACTGCTTGGCAGGTTCTACCACCTTATTATTTTTCTTACATTACTTTGCTTACATTACTTTCAACATATACCGTCGTTGGTGCCACCCTAGGTGTAAAGTGAATTCCCAGAACCTAACTGTAAGGCCCGTTTGAGCCAAGAGAGGGCGTGTAGCGTATGTGTGTGGTATAGGGTTGCTTAGGGTATGTGTTACGAAATGCAACGGTTGTGAGAAAAACATGATAACTGAGTGTTAAAATTAGGATAGTATGGATAAGTTGTGGAGATCCAACTCCTCTATCAGCTCTAGGACTGGTTGTCCTCCTGATATTGTAAATGAAGAAGATCACACTGTTAAACATAATGTGTCTCCTGCTAGATCTAAGCACTTTAAAGATAACATTCTTAGTATAGATACTTCTTCTATGAATGATGGTCTTACTTATTTCAACCGTTCTCCTAATATTACTCCTATTGAAAACTCTGTTTTTAATATTTTGAATGAAAACTTTGAAATTGATATGGTTTCCCTGTATAATGAATTTATGCTTGTTAAAAATAGACCAAAAAGGAAATATTTCCAAAACAATTTTGCTCAGTCTGAAAAAGACCGTGTTAAAAGAAAATGGAAAGAAAAAATGCATCAATTGAAAAAACATATTTTGTTCTTTGATTTCCTTGAAAATTATTATGTTTCAAAAAATCATTTGAATATGATAAAGAAATCAAATTTTGTTAAAAGTGACAAAACCATTGTTAGGTCTAGTCATCCACCTCTTGAGACTATTTTGATAACTACTGGCAACATTGATGTTAAAGCTTCTCCTTTTAAAATTACAGATGATCAAACCCCTGTTGTTAGTCTTATTGAACAAAACAATTTTGCCAATGAGTCTTTGCATGTTATTGGTCAACAGCTTGACCGTATTGAAGAAAAAATTGTTGAAAAATCTGCTTCTATTCGAAAACCTGTCTCTATCAAGACTGAGGAACCTTTGATCAGTTTACCCAGTCATGATAACAAATTCAAGTTTAAAACTTCTCAATCTAAGATTCTTGAAACTGTCGAAAAAATGCTTACTGATTTAAATGTTAAAAATGAGCGTACTTCTACAAGTACTCATGCTGCTCGAACTATTTCAAGAAATGAAAAAGAAATTGTTTCTGATGAAAATATAGATTCTGATACTATTTCTTCTGTTTCTGCTAAAAAGGTTTTTGAAGATGATTTCCCAAAAATTAAAAGATTTGTTGGAAGTTCTTCCAAACCCATGTTTCTTACAAAAAATTGGTATTCAAAACCTACTCCTCCTGATATTCAGTTTGAAGAAAGACCTTTTCAAACTCAGTTTTCTGTTTCTGCTGATAAAATTTATGAATGGAATATTGATGGTTTTTCTGAACAAGAAATTATTAACAAAATGGGACATATGTCTACGGTTGGTATTGCTTACCAAAATAATCATGATTTTGAACAACCTGAAATTGTTGACTTGCTTGCTATTGGTTTTTCTGGTACTCTTCGTGGATGGTGGGATTCATATCTCACAGAAGAATCCAGAGAATCTATTAAACATGCTGTGAAAAAGAATGATGAAGGTTTGCCTATTTTTGATGATCGTATTGGTCGAGGTATTCCTGATGGTGTTAATACCTTGATTTATACTATTATCAAACATTTTGTTGGTACTCCATATAATGTTTCATCTCGAATTTCTGATTTGCTAAATAATTTGAGATGCCCTACCATGTCTGATTACAGATGGTATCAAGATTTTTTCCTTTCCAGAGTAATGCAGAGGAAAGATTGTTTCAAACCTTATTAGAAAGAAAAGTTTATTGACGGTCTGCCTCCTATCTTTGCTCATAAGGTAAAACAAGAATTAATTGGTAAAAATGATTCCATTGATTATGATAATTTAACTTATGGTGATATTTTAAGCACTATTAAAAAACTTGGTATTAATATGTGCAATGATGAAAAACTGTTAAAACACCAATTAAAAAAATAAAAGAAAAGCTAAATATGAAATGGGTAATTTTTGTGAACAATATGGTTTGCACGCGATTGCTCCTTCTCGACAAAAGGGTAAAAAACATGATAAAACTCACAAAAATCATAGTCATAAAAAACATAGAACTAATTTTAATGATTTTTATGCTAAAAAGAAAAATGTTTCTAAAAAATATGTTAACCAAAAATCTGGAAAAGGTAAATGTTTTAACTGTGGAAAACCTGGTCGTTTCAGTAAAGATTGTAAACAAAAATCTGGTAAACTAAAAAATAAGTTTAACATGTTAAACATTGGTGATAATGATCAAGAAGAATTATTCAGAATCCTTGAATCAAACAATTCGTCTGATTCCATGGAAAATGATTTTTCTTCTTCAAATGATTCTTGTTATCATTTTGCTGATGATTCTTCTGATTCTCCTAATATTAAACTTGGTTGCAGAGATTCCTGTTGCAATGTTGTTAAATCTATTAATACTCTCACTAAAAGTGAAGAAAATAAAAATTTGTTGATCAAATTGATGAGTCAAATTGAAAACCCTGATTTACAAAAAGAATATTTGGATAAGTTTAAGAAAAACTTGTTAAAGGAAGAAACTGGTAAAAAACTTAAATCAACTATAAGTTTTGAAGAAACTTTGGACAGGTTTAATAAACAGAAATCCAAAGACTTAACCATTAATGATCTCCAACATGAAATTAATATTGTTAAACAAGAGATAAGTGAATTAAAACATGAATTTAAAAATATGAAAAGTGATAACCATAATCTTAAACAAGAATTATTAATGTTACAAATTGATAAAAATATTGATCAAAACAAGTCTGATAATGAACAAGATAAGCACATAGATGGAGATGAATCCAGTCAACAGACTCTTCTTTCTGATAAAGGTAATATTGTTGATGATCCTCAACTTGCTCTTGTTAATAATACACTTCCTCCAAAATGGTTCGCAAAAGTTAAAATTGTTATTTCCAATGATTATTGTTTCACTGTTATTGCTATGATTGATTCTGGTGCTGATAAGAATTGTATTCAGGAAGGATTGATTCCTCCAAAATATTTTGAAAAATCAACTGAGAGAATGGTTTCCACTAATGGTTCTCAAATGAAGATTAAACACGAATTGAATGATGCTCATATTTGTCATGATAATGTCTGTTTAAAAATACCTTCTGTTCTTGTCAAAGATTTGACTGATAAAGTAATTCTTGGTCTGCCTTTTATAAATGCTCTGTATCCTTTTCTTGTTGAACATGATGGAATTACTACTGATCCTTTTGGACAGAAAGTAAAATTTGAATTTGCTTCAAAGCTTGAAATTGATATTAATAATGCTTTAGATCTGTCTTATGATTTTCCTGCTAATAAACCGGTTCATGAACCACGAATGAGTTTGTACTTCACAAACAATTTTCAGGGTAATGCTAGTAGTGCCAAATTGTCAACTATTGTGAATCATCCTAATATTCTTAATGATTCTTTGCAGGAGTCAGGCAAAGATGATGCGTGGATAAATACCACTAATAAGTGGGATAATAATAATATTTGTATTTATACCACTAGTAAGTGGATTATTATGGCTCCTTCGACAGAGAGGAAAAACAAGGGAAAAATTCCTACACAGGATTATTCCCAAAATAAAATGCATGAAGGCGCATCTTCTAGGGTAAAACCCAGTGGATCAACATCCCTTCAGGGGTATGTCCCGGCAACGGTGACTTATTCTAGTGGTGATATGGCAATTGCTCTACAGGAAGTTTTATCTAAAGAATTACAATTCCATAATGAAACATATTCAGAAATTCCAGATTCTATTAAATTTATTCTTGATAACCTTCAAGCTTCCTTTGTTGAAAACCACCATAATCTTTTTAAAAGAACTCTCAGAGCCCTTGAAATCCACCTTGTTAATCTTACTGCTCAAAATGAGGCTTATATGAGCCACTATGCCAACCTTGTTTCGGAAGATAACCTTGTTTCAGAAAACGACCTTGTTTCATACCTCGCTTCCTTAAATAACCTTGTTCCAGATAATAACCCTGATCCAGAAAATGAGGCTTTTAGAAGCCATCTCAAAGTCTACATTAGTCAACTCTTTGGCAAAGAGGATATCCATTCAAAGGATAGAATGACTTTAATGGGCACTGATTATGCTAGATTGAGTCTTAAGACCCAATCTCTGTTAAGAAGTGTTGTTGCCAACTTGCCAACAGATATACGATTGCGTATTCTGGGAAGCAAGGCTATGTTTAGGTCTTTTGACCTATGGTTCGAATATTTCAAAACACTTGTTACAACTGCTGTTCCTGATCCTGCTAATTCAGATGATATTAGTGATATCCTTGATCAAACTGATTGGAAAAAACACTTTGGAACCAGTCTCAGAGTGTATGAAAAGAAACACCCATTTCCTGGTCTCTTAATTAATTATGATAGTTCATTTGTTGCTGATGATTCAGAAGATAATGATGATAGGGATCCTAACTGGCTTTCCCAAATGTTTGAGTATGGCTTTATCAGACTCATAAAATTAACAAGTCTTGACCAAGCCAGCCAGCTGCCACAAATCATTCAGACTGCTATTAAAAATTTTGAAAGTCCATCTGTTTCCATCAGATGCTGGAGCACCCTGCCAATATGGGAAAGAGATAACTGGATGAATGTCCAGCCATCAAAACATCTCATTCTCATTAATGGGTACACCCACCAGGGACAATGGTATGAAGGAGATTCTCACTTATCCTTCCAAAGCCCCTATGCCCTTACTGAGTGCTGGAGGAACTATTTCAATAATCAAATTCTTGAAGTCTTTCAAAAACTATGGAAACATTATCATTTCATAGGAAGTACAGAAAGAATTTTTGTTTTTGGACCCAGGCCTTATGCTCCTGCCATCACTCATATGCACATAGCAGATTATTGTAATCCAAGAAGTTTTATCACTTCCGGGAAAACTCCAGAATTTGAGCCACTGCTATACTGCGGATCTTGCAATCAGTATGTTGTTTACAATAAGCATGGATGCAATGATGATTCTCCATGGGATCCATTTGATGATTACCCATCCGATGCTCCTTTCCACTGATTAAATTTGTGGCACTATTGTTCTCACTGATAAAGATATTTTCTTGATACTCCCACTATCAGGAACTGTTTTAGTCAAGATTCTACTGACCTCTTGCAGCTTATTAATGATTGGTTCTCTATTTGTGATATTCCTGTGCAAAGCCATGCGTCTGACAAAGTTGGGGTTCTTTTGTGACATGTTTCTGAAGTCTCCCACTCATGGTGAACAAAAAGACAACATGGTGGCTCATGGAATCTACGTACAAATATTCTAGTAGCCGTAATAGCCATAATGCTCCTACTCCTACATGCTCACGCTCCATTACTTGTTCTTTTTGCTTTTTGTCATCTCCAAGTAAGAAACTTCTTTTGACTATGCCAAAATTGCTGGAGATCTCAAGGCAAAAAGTGGGAAAAAATTACTGTTCACGGATTACTGTTCATCGATTACTGTTCATCGACATTGTTCACTTTTTACTGTTCATGACACTGTTCACTCCGAATTTTGCCTATTTAAGGGGGGCTGTCCCTTATGTAAAATTCAGAATTGTTTGATAGAACTTCTTCTTAGAACTTCTTAGAGAGAGTTTTCCTCCTTAGAAGCCTTCTTTGTGAGAGTTCCTTGTTTCTGTTACTATCTTGTTCACTACCTTGTTACTACTTCTACTTTCCCTACAAACCTTGTAACTAGGACTAGTTCAAGCTTTGTAATTGTTAATCTCTATTGTTGAGATCTTGTATCCACTATTACTGTAAGTGTTTAACTCTACTTTCAATAAACAAGTATTTTCAGTTTTATGTTCATTATACTATTTGTTGCTACCGCCACCATGGAGGATTACCGCCATACCGGACGGTTCTAAATTGCTTTCATTTACTTTGAATTATTTTGTTATATACTGCTTGGCAGGTTCTACCGCCTTATTATTGTTCTTACATCACTTTGCTTACATTACTTTCAACATATACCATCGTTGGCGCCACCCTAGGTGTAAAGTGAATTCCCAGAACCTGACTGTAAGGCCCGTTTGAGCCAAGAGAGGGCGTGTAGGGCATGTGTGTGGTATAGGGTTGCTTAGGGTATGTGTTACGAGATGCAACAGTTGTGAGAAAAACATGATAACTGAGTGTTAAAATTAGGATAGTATGGATAAGTTGTGGAGATCTAACTCCTCTATCAGCTCCAGGACTGGTTGTCCTCCTGATATTGTAAATGAAGAAGATCACACTGTTAAACATAATGTGTCTCCTGCTAGATCTAAGCACTTTAAAGATAACATTCTTAGTATAGATACTTCTTCTATGAATGATGGTCTTACTTATTTCAATCGTTCTCCTAATATTACTCCTATTGAAAACTCTGTTTTTAATATTTTGAATGAAAACTTTGAAATTGATATGGTTTCCCTGTATAATGAATTTATGCTTGTTAAAAATAGACCAAAAAGGAAATATTTCCAAAACAATTTTGCTCAGTCTGAAAAAGACCGTGTTAAAAGAAAATGGAAAGAAAAAATGCATCAATTGAAAAAACATATTTTGTTCTTTGATTTCCTTGAAAATTATTATGTTTCAAAAAATCATTTGAATATGATAAAGAAATCAAATTTTGTTAAAAGTGACAAAACCATTGTTAGGTCTAGTCATCCACCTCTTGAGACTATTTTGATAACTACTGGCAACATTGATGTTAAAGCTTCTCCTTTTAAAATTACAGATGATCAAACCCCTGTTGTTAGTCTTATTGAACAAAACAATTTTGCCAATGAGTCTTTGCATGTTATTGGTCAACAGCTTGACCGTATTGAAGAAAAAATTGTTGAAAAATCTGCTTCTATTCGAAAACCTGTCTCTATCAAGACTGAGGAACCTTTGATCAGTTTACCCAGTCATGATAACAAATTCAAGTTTAAAACTTCTCAATCTAAGATTCTTGAAACTGTCGAAAAAATGCTTACTGATTTAAATGTTAAAAATGAGCGTACTTCTACAAGTACTCATGCTGCTCGAACTATTTCAAGAAATGAAAAAGAAATTGTTTCTGATGAAAATATAGATTCTGATACTATTTCTTCTGTTTCTGCTAAAAAGGTTTTTGAAGATGATTTCCCAAAAATTAAAAGATTTGTTGGAAGTTCTTCCAAACCCATGTTTCTTACAAAAAATTGGTATTCAAAACCTACTCCTCCTGATATTCAGTTTGAAGAAAGACCTTTTCAAACTCAGTTTTCTGTTTCTGCTGATAAAATTTATGAATGGAATATTGATGGTTTTTCTGAACAAGAAATTATTAACAAAATGGGACATATGTCTACGGTTGGTATTGCTTACCAAAATAATCATGATTTTGAACAACCTGAAATTGTTGACTTGCTTGCTATTGGTTTTTCTGGTACTCTTCGTGGATGGTGGGATTCATATCTCACAGAAGAATCCAGAGAATCTATTAAACATGCTGTGAAAAAGAATGATGAAGGTTTGCCTATTTTTGATGATCGTATTGGTCGAGGTATTCCTGATGGTGTTAATACCTTGATTTATACTATTATCAAACATTTTGTTGGTACTCCATATAATGTTTCATCTCGAATTTCTGATTTGCTAAATAATTTGAGATACCCTACCATGTCTGATTACAGATGGTATCAAGATGTTTTCCTTTCCAGAGTAATGCAGAGGAAAGATTGTTTCAAGCCTTATTGGAAAGAAAAGTTTATTGACGGTCTGCCTCCTATCTTTGCTCATAAGGTAAAACAAGAATTAATTGGTAAAAATGATTCCATTGATTATGATAATTTAACTTATGGTGATATTTTAAGCACTATTAAAAAACTTGGTATTAATATGTGCAATGATGAAAAACTGTTAAAACACCAATTAAAAAATAAAAGAAAAGCTAAATATGAAATGGGTAATTTTTGTGAACAATATGGTTTGCCCCCGATTGTTCCTTCTTGACAAAAGGGTAAAAAACATGATAAAACTCACAAAAATCATAGTTATAAAAAACATAGAACTAATTTTAATGATTTTTATGCTAAAAAGAAAAATGTTTCTAAAAAATATGTTAACCAAAAATCTGGAAAAGGTAAATGTTTTAACTGTGGGAAACCTAGTCATTTTAGTAAAAATTGTAAACAAAAACCTGGTAAACTAAAAAATAAGTTTAACATGTTAAACATTGGTGATAATGATCAGGAAGAATTATTCAGGTTCCTTGAATCAAACAATTCATCTGATTCTTTGGAAGATGATTTTTCTTCTACTAATTCTTGTTATCATTCTGCTGATGATTCTTCTAATTCTCCTAATATTAAACTTGGTTGCCGAGATTCTTGTTGCAATGTTGTTAAATCTGTTAATACTCTCACTAAAAGTGAAGAAAATAAAAATTTGTTGATCAAATTGATAAGTCAAATTGAAAGCCCTGATTTACAAAAGGAATATTTGGATAAGTTTAAGAAAAACTTATTAAAAGAAGAAACTGGTAAAAAACCTAAATCAACTATAAGTTTTGAAGAAACTGTAGAAAGGTTTAATAAAAAGAAATCCAAAGATTTAACTATTAATGATCTTCAACATGAAATTAATATTGTTAAACAAGAGATAAGTGAATTAAAAAATGAATTTAAAAATATGAAAAGTGATTACCATAATCTTAAACAAGATTTGATAATGTTAAAAATTGATAAAAATGTTGATCAAAATAAGTCTGATAATGAACAAGATGAGCACCTAGATGGAGATGAATCCAGTCAACAGGCTCTTCTTTCTGATAAAGGTAATATTGTTGATGATCCTCAACTTGCTCTTGTTAATAACATACTTCCCCCAAAATGGTTCACAAAGGTTAAAATTGTTATTTCCGATGATTATTGTTTCACTGTTATTGCTATGATTGATTCTGGTGCTGATAAGAATTGTATCCAGGAAGGATTGATTCCTCCCAAATATTTTGAAAAATCAACTAAAAAATTGGTTTCTGCTAATGGTTCTCAAATGAAGATTAAATATGAACTAAATGATGCTCATATTTGTCATGATAATGTCTGTTTCAAGATTCCTTCTGTTCTTGTAAAAAACATGATTGATAAAGTGATTCTTGGTTTACCATTTATAAATGCTTTGTATCCCTTTCTTGTTGAACATGATGAAATTACTACTGATCCTTTTGGACAGAAAGTAAAGTTCAAATTTGCTTCAAAGCTTGAAATTGATATTAATAATACTTTAGATCTGTCTTATGGTTTTCCTACTGATAAACCTGTTCATGAGCCATGGATGAGTTTGTATTTCACAGACAATTTTCAAAGTTTTCATTCAAAATATTTAAAACAAAGTTTTCAATAGGAGTAATATTAGGAGAACAGTTGAAATAAGTAAGACCATCATTCATAGAAGAAGTATCTATACTAAGAATGTTATCTTTAAAGTGCTTAGATCTAGCAGGAGACACATTATGTTTAACAGTGTGATCTTCTTCATTTACAATATCAGGAGGACAACCAGTCCTGGAGTTGATAGAGGATTTGGATCTCCACAACTTATCCATACTATCCTAGTTTTAACACTCAGTTATCATGTTTTTCTCACAACCGTTGCATTTCGTAACACATACCCTAAGCAACCCTATACCACACACATGCCCTACACACCCTCTCTTGGCTCAAACGGGCCTTACAGTCAGGTTCTGGGAATTCACTTTACACCTAGGGTGGCGCCAACGACGGTAAAAAGGGGACACAACAACGGAGTACCAAAGGTTTGGACAAGCACGAACAAGATACAAAGACACAACAACACTATCACTGGCCAGAAAAGAATGGCTCTGATACCATAAAGGGGGAAGGGGACGCACAGCTGAAGGGAAGAGACGGAAGCACAGTATAATATATGTTGAAAGTAATGTAAGCAAAGTAATGTAAGAACAATAATAAGGCGGTAGAACTTGCCAAGCAGTATATAACAAAATAATTCAAAGTAAATGAAAGCAATTTAGAACTGTCTGGTATGGCGGTAATCCTCCATGGTGGCGGTAGCAACAAATAGTATAATGAACATAAAACTGAAAATACTTGTTTATTGAAAGTAGAGTTAAACACTTACAGTAATAGTGGATACAAGATCTCAACAGTAGAGGTTAACAATTACAAAGCTTGAACTAGTCCTATTTACAAGGTTTGTAGGGAAAGTAGAAGTAGTAACAAGATAGTGAACAAGGTAGTAACAGAAACAAGGAACTCTCACAAAGAAGGCTTCTAAGGAGGAAAACTCTCTCTAAGAAGTTCTAAGAAGAAGTTCTATCAAAAAATTCTTAATTTTACATAAGGGATCTCCAGCAATTTTGGCATAGTCAAAAGAAGTTTCTGACTTGGAGATGACAAAAAGCAAAAAGAACAAGTAATGGAGCATGAGCATGTAGGAGTAGGAGCATTATGGCTATTATGGCTACTAGAATATTTGTACGTAGATTCCTTGAGCCACCATGTTGTCTTTTTGTTCACCATGAGTGGGAGACTTCAGAAACATGTCACAAAAGAACCCCAACTTTGTCAGACGCATGGCTTTGCACAGGAATATCACAAATAGAGAACCAATCATTAATAAGCTGCAAGAGGTCAGTAGAATCTTAACTAAAACAGTTCCTGATAGTGGGAGTATCAAGAAAATAACTTTATCAGTGAGAACAATAGTGCCACAAATTTAATCAGTAGGAGCATCGGATGGGTAATCATCAAATGGATCCCATGGAGGATCATCATTGCATCCATGCTTATTGTAAACAACATACTGATTGCAAGATCCGCAGTATAGCAGTGGCTCAAATTCTGGAGTTTTCTCGGAAGTGATAAAACTTCTTGGATTACAATAATCTGCTATGTGCATATGAGTGATGGCAGGAGCATAAGGCCTGGGTCCAAAAACAAAAATTCTTTCTGTACTTCCTATGAAATGATAATGTTTCCATAGTTTTTGAAAGACTTCAAGAATTTGATTTTTGAAATAGTTCCTCCAGCACTCAGTAAGGGCATAGGGGCTTTGGAAGGATAAGTGAGAATCTCCTTCATACCATTGTCCTTGGTGGGTGTACCCATTAATGAGAATGAGATGTTTTGATGGCTGGACATTCATCCAGTTATCTCTTTCCCATATTGGCAGGGTGCTCCAGCATCTGATGGAAACAGAAGGACTTTCAAAATTTTTAATAGCAGTCTGAATGATTTGTGGCAGCTGGCTGGCTTGGTCAAGACTTGTTAATTTTATGTGTCTGATAAAGCCATACTCAAACATTTGGGAAAGCCAGTTAGGATCCCTATCATCATTATCTTTTGAATCATCAGCAACAAATGAACTATCATAATTAATTAAGAGACCAGGAAATGGGTGTTTCTTTTCATACACTCTGAGACTGGTTCCAAAGTGTTTTTTCCAATCAGTTTGATCAAGGATATCACTAATATCATCTGAATTAGCAGGATCAGGAACAGCAGTTGTAACAAGTGTTTTGAAATATTCGAACCATAGGTCAAAAGACCTAAACATAGCCTTGCTTCCCAGAATACGCAATCGTATATTTGTTGGCAAGTTGGCAATAGCACTTCTTAACAGAGATTGGGTCTTAAGACTCAATCTAGCATAATCAGTGCCCATTATAGTCATTCTATCATTTGAATGGATATCCTCTTTGCCAAAGAGTTGACTAATGTAGGCTTTGAGATGGCTTCTAAAAGCCTCATTTTCTGGATCAGGGTTATTATCTGGAACAAGGTTATTTAAGGAAGCGAGGTCTGAAACAAGGTCATTTTTTGAAACAAGGTTATCTTCCGAAACAAGGGTGGCATAGTGGCTCATGTAAGCCTCATTTTGAGCAGTAAGATTAACAAGGTGGATTTCAAGGGCTCTGAGAGTTCTTTTAAAAAAATTATGGTGGTTTTCAATAAAGGAAGCTTGAAGGTTATCAAGAATAAATTTAATAGAATCTAGAAGTTCTGAATAGGTTTCATTATGGAATTGTAATTCTTTAGATAAAACTTCCTGTAGAGCAATTGCCATATCACCACTAGAATACGTCACCGTTGCTGGGACATACCCTTGAAGGGATGTTGATCCACTGGGTTTTACTCCAGAAGATGCGCCTTCATGCATTTTATTTTGGGAATAATCCTGTGCTGGAGCTTTTCCCTTGTTTTTCCTCTCAGCCGAGGGAGCCATAATAATCCACTTACTAGTGGTATAGGTATAAATATTATTATTATCCCACTTATTAGTGCTATTTATCCACGCATTATTGCCTGATTCCTGCAAAGAATCATTAAGAATATTAGAGTGATTCGCAATAGTTGACAATTTGGCACTACTAGCATTACCTTGAAAATTGTCTATATATATATATATATATATATATATATATATATATGTATTGAATAATAACAATACGGACATGAAACAGTTTAGACGTGCATTTGTGCAATTTTTATACAAACAATAATATAAAAGCACCTTTCTTGCATGTGGAACTTTATTTTTTAGGGTGACTGCAGATGGAACTATTTTTTTTTTTTTTCCTGAGTAGTTGTTAATCCATTTTTTCTTATCACTCACAATTATTTAGTCAATAGAATTTATGAACTAATGATTAGTCTTTGAGGAATTTATTTATAGAGAAAGGTACAAATAAGACATTATTTTACTTAAAATGATTATTACGAGCTAAACTAGCTACTTGGGTTTGGATTGTATCTAATACTCTTGTGCATTAAATGCAATACATGCCCTAAAATAACCATGTGTCCGTCCTATCCCATTTAGTGCACAAAAGTAGTGAAAGAAAGCCTAATTTAGAAAGTAATTTTTAAAATTCTTAGTTTACATGGCTAGTACAATATAAACCTATAATCACCAAAAAACTCCAATCCAAATATTTTTTAACCTTTTTTTTTAGAATCAATTTTTTTTTTTTTTTTTTTTTAAGTTAATAGTTCACATTTAGATCTCGGATTGTTCTGAGGGCATTAACGTTCAATTGCTATCATCTAAGTGATTGTGTCTTTCTTTTGTTTTTGTTTTAAATCTTTCTTTTACGAGTTGGATGGAATTTAACAAGTCCAAAGACGAGCTCGTTTGTTTTCCAATTGAACGATGGAATACATGGTGATTTTTGGGTTCTTTTTGTTATTGATAAATGATAAGTCAACTGTTAGATTCGGGGTTTTTGGGTAGTCAAGTTTTGTATTCAAACCAATATGTCACTTAATGGTTCCTATTGTTTTTATTTTCCATTTCTTTAATTCGTTTCTCTTTCCACCCCTTCATTTGCCAAACAAAGTGAAAGATACAACGGAAAATTATTGAGAAAATCTATAGACATAACAAAATGACTAAGTTCAAATAGGGTTGTAAATGGATCAAACAGTTTATGAATAACTTGAGCTTGTTTCCATTTAATTGGTCTTTGTAATTGTTCATTTTTGGAGTGGCTGCTGTGGGACTGTGTGAAAGTGTTCTGTATAGGCTGCTTACATGGAATAAAAGGCCATCTATGAATCAGAGTGTTAGAGATATATTAGCCCATTAGCATAGGCCCAAGCCTAATACTACTTTGTGTGCAAGCCAACTCTCCTACTTGTACTAGAAGTCTATTAGTTTAGAGTTTAGTCTACTATATATACACATGTTATGATTCATTGTAACACATGATTTGTATTACACTATAATATATTATTAATGTAGCCTTTTAGGGTTTCCTCCGTGGATGTAGGCCGTTAGGCTGAACCACGTAACTCTCTCGAGTGTTATTGTGTTTTATACTTTATGCTTTCACTTCGACATCTATACTAGCATATTTAACATGGTGTATCAATGCTAATATTTAACATGGTATCAGAGCCATCTTCTTGTGGCCATGGTTTTCTGTCCTTGTGGTATATTTAAAAGCAATCTTTGTCTTCCTTGGTGTTTTTTTGTTTCGTTTATCTTCTTTGGCCTCCTATTGCTGCCGTCAAAACTCTCATGTATAGTCATGCCACCGTTAGAAGTCGCATCAACACTGCAAGACCATTGCCTTTCTCAAACTACCATCACAGAGCCAAACTTCATTCAAGGAATCTTCTCAAACTTACCAAATCTCAAGATTTCATCAAATTTCCATCTTGAGTTTGAGAGGGGGTGTTATAGATATATTGGCCCATTAGCATAGGCTCATGCCTAATACTACTTTGTGTGCAAGCCAAGTCTCCTACTTGTACTAGAAATCTATTAGTCTGGGGTTTAGTCTACTATATATACACATGTTAATATTCATTGTAACACATGCTTTGTACTACACTATAATATATTATTGATGTAACCCTTTAGGGTTTCCTCTGTAGATGTAGGCCGTTAGGTTGAACCACTAACCCTCTCGTGTGTTATTGTGTTTTATACTTTATACTTTCTCTTCCACATCTATACTAGCATATTCAATATGGTGTATCAATGTTAATATTTAACACAGAGGTATTGGATTTCAAGGCTTTATGCAAGCAAGGATATTTCAGAAGGGAGAAGATCCTGTTACTAATGGAGTGTAATGTTATGTGGGATTTAGAGTTTCGAGTTATTGTTGAGCAAGAAAGGATGGAATTGTGTTACTGTTTGGCTGTTGCAAGCTTGAGTTTAATGGGCGAGTGGTGAATGTAGATTATTGAAAAAGTGGGCATATCAATAATAGATGTTTTGGAGAAATGTGGATCCTGAAGATGGAAGGTGGTTTCAGGGAGGATATAGACAAAACACTGTACTTTGTACAAAAAATGGTTTTGAGAATTGAGATGGATTTGAGGATGATTTTAATGAGCTAATTCAAATTATTTTTTTTCATTTTGGATTTTGCTGGCTCAAGAAAGAACTTGTTTATATTTGTTTGTTTAGTAAGTTAAGCGCAATCCTAACTATAGGCACAATTATTAAACAAGTCAAGCTCAAACATAATAATGTGTTCGTGAACAAA
This sequence comes from Quercus ilex subsp. ballota, assembly GCA_032727855.1. Lineage (NCBI taxonomy): Eukaryota > Viridiplantae > Streptophyta > Magnoliopsida > Fagales > Fagaceae > Quercus > Quercus ilex. The sequence continues at coordinate 51,482,269 of CM064911.1, forward strand.
CTTGTGAACATGAGGGCTCGAGTTTTTTTTGCTGAGAATAAAAACCATGAGGGCTCAAATTAATTATATATAATACTATATATTTATATGTATACTTGTCTTCTGAAAATATATTTAAATATATATTTGAAATTAGGTTGTATAAGTTTGTAAATCGGTTCATATAATATAAGATTATTATTTGTGGTTTGTTCATAATATGGACAATTCATTTTTAGTCAAAATTCATAAATTTGTAAAGTGGTAAAACATTTTAGTCATAGTTTTACTATATATAGGTAAAGAATAAGTTAATCAAGTAGATTGTGAACAAAACTCAAGCTTGCTCAAAAGTAAATGAACCAAGATTGAACATGTAATCTTGTTTGGTGATAAACTTAAACTCGGCACATGTTTAAAAAAAAAAAAAATTAAGGGCATGTTTGGTAGACTGTAACAGACACTGTAATGTAATAGTTATTCCTATAGCATAACTATTCGGTTGTTTGGCTATATTTTTATTACAATGAATAGCTATTCCTTATGAATAGCTATTCTTCAAAATGAGGAATAACTATTCCTTATAAAAAATACTGAATATCTCTTCCTTCATCTTATGTAATAACTTTTTAAATTTTTTTTTCTAAAAAGCTATTAGTTGCCACATCTTCAAAAGGAAAGAAAATAAGTTTTCCTTATTGTTAATTATTAGCTCTATTTTGAACACTCTAAAATAAGTGTATTTTAGGAAATTTGACCTAAAAATTATTTAATTACACATTTTTTTTATACTCTACTAAATTGTGGATGCATATTTAGGATTCTATTCCTAAATTTAGGAATAGAATCCTGAATATGCATCCACAATTACATTCTAACTTAATGTGTTCCTATTTAGGAATAGAATCCTGAATATGCATCCACAATTACATTCTAACTTAATGTGTTCCTTATAATACTTATTCCTATTCCCATGTAATAATCATTACAGTGTACCAAACGTGCCATAAATGAACAAGTCTAAATTTTTAATCTATGATCGAAATACTTCTCAAACCATTTACCTAACAACAAATCAAGCTATGAGAAATCAATTCTAGCTCCAAAACAGGGGGCAAATACTTTAATCTTTCTTGAGACTGGTTTATAACATTATCTAATTATTTCTCCGCCACCTAAATGATGGAAAAGAAATAAAACAATCACTTTTATAATGTCTCGAGATCTCCTCATAACATGTTGAAACTCAAGTCTCTACTTAAAAAAATTGGAATCTTATCTTGAAAATTGTTGTATTATGTGATTTAAAAATATTAATTGAGAACTTGAAGAAAAAATAATGGCGTCTTGGGTAAGTTTTTGGATCCTCTATGTATTGGTTATTGCCTTTGTGAAAATTTATATTGAGAGTGTTAGCGTAATTGAAAAATACTAAAGTTGCTATAAGTTTTAGTATAAGGGATTTATAAATTTACATGTCAATAAATATAATATTAATTGGTGTCATATGATAAACATAATATTAACTTTTTAATTAATTCTTTTGTGTCACCACAATTTATACAATTTATATAATAATATTTATGATTTCTGTAACATTTTTCTAAATTATTTGTTGGACTACACTTCCGTGGAACATGATAGTTTCATTTACAAACATGACCCTTGCCTAGGACTAGGAGGTGGTATATTAGGCAATGTAAATATTCCCCTCATTACTTAATGAATCTCAGATTAGACTCCACAAGTTTACCCACATTCAATGTTTGGCACTAATTGAGGAAAAAGTGTCGTTAGCTAAACTTAAAGGCACCAATTATATACAGAACTTTTAGAATATGTATATAGTTCTTTAAGCACCTAATTTTAGACATACAAATAAATCAAGTTGTTCATAAACAATTTGGGTTTTACTAGATAAAAAACTCATTCATGTTTGTTTGATTATAAATAAGTTAAACTTAAGCATTAGTTTTAGGCTTGTTTAATAAGCAAACCAAACCCAAGCAAAAAATATTTGTACATGACCCACATGGGACCACTACTCATTAGGTCGTTACCTTAACTTTTTATTTCCATCTAAACTAACCAAGTATCACTTTAAACTTTAGTTACATTAAAATAAAAAAAAAGTGGGCCTAGTTAGTCCTTTCCCATTCACAATAGTTACAAACAAGTCTTCTTCTATAGAAAATTAAGGATGAGAAATTTGTATTTTGACCAATTGCTAAATCTATAGACAAGGAAGAATGAATGGACAAATTTAATTATGTAAACTTTTAGTTTGAACAATGGCTAATCATAGACGGGACTAGAAGCATGATAAAATGAGTATGCTATTTTCTCATTTTTATTTATTTGATTTTTGGAGATTTAAGCATTTGATAATGTCAATTTTATTTGATCTTAAGCCTAAAAACTTGACATGAGCTTGAGTTTGAGCTTAATATTAAGCTCGAGCTTGGCTTGACTAATTAATCAAGCCAAGCCAAAGTCAGCTCGACTTTTTGACTTTCTCATAAGCTCAAGCTTAAACATCATTTTAGGTTTGTTTCAACCTCAAGTCAAGCTTGAACCTTACCTAATTGTTCCCTTGGGCGTGTGTTATCTATTGGTCCCACACAAACACTAGGTATAAAAATCCTTTATTTCTTTTGAGTGTTTCACTTTATATTTTACCTAAGGATAATATGTAATGGATTTATTTTTTTCCTCTTTTATATTTTGGTTATTTTTAAAATTAAAAAAAAATGACATAGTGAAAAATTGTGGCTACCCATAGATGGTCTCTGTAGTCACCACATAATAAGTTAGAGTGAGATAGTTTCAAATATGTTTAGAGTTAAACTTTTTATTTTTATTTTTTTTTTCTATATAACTAACTCATTTATATATATATATATATATATACACACATATAATAAATATTACAAAAAACTTTTACCCTTAAAAAATCAATGCTAGTAATTAATAAATTATATTTAAAATTATACTATCTAAGTTAATTAGGTAAAATGATTTTAGTTTAGGAAAATTTTGATTTATCGACCTTTTATTGTTTGAAGTGGCCGTGTGGTTTGACGTCAAAATCTCACAACATATGCTAACAATCATTATGATCAACGTTGAAAAGTCAAATCCTCCATTGACCACCGTCCCGTTCACCACTGAGTACTGACAGCACCATTTGGCGATCTGAATGGCTTGGTTTCCTTCGGCAAGCTTGTTGGTCCAAATGAAGTTTTGAACAGCCTCAACATATATAGAAAACACCAAAGTTATTATTAGTCTTATTACAAAAAGGTTTATAAACCGATATGCCATTAGAGCATCAGCAATAGAAAGGCTAAATGCCAAAATGAAAGCTGCTTTTACCATTCAAGCCCAAAAACCCACTCCATTTGGCGTTGTAAAATGCAAGTATTGTAAAAAAAATACAATTCTGCTACAGTGTAGAATCGCATTGTAGCTGAATGGTAAAAGCAAAAAATATTTTAATCAGTTTAGTCTTCTCTCTCCTCTCTCTGTAATCATAATCTTTCTCTCTTTCTTTCTGCTTTCTCTTCTTCCTGCTCTCTTCTTCAACGGCGCAGAGGCAACGGCGTGGAGGTCCGTTGGTTGTGATTTTTCCGATGGGTTGGGGGATTTGTTCCGATGGGTTTGATGGTGGGTTTCAGTGCTTGCTGGGTTTGTTTGGTAGTGGGTTTCGGTGAAGATGATGATGATGGGTTTGGGATGAATAGAGACGGCATCGGGCGACGGCGACAGCGACGGGTTTGGGATGAACAGATGGGTTTGGGTTTGGGTTTGGTGAGAACAGATGGGTTTGATTTTGGATTTTGGATTTTGATTTTGATTTTGGATTTTGATTTTGATTTTGATTTGGCTGGATTTTGCTATGGATTTTTCTCAGCAGAGGTGGGTGGTCTGATTGAGAAGCTAGACGGTGGTGGTGGATGGTGGCTGTGGGATTGTTGGTGGTGGCTGTGCTGTGTTGGTGGTGTGTGTTGGCGTTGGATTGTGTTTTTTTTTTTTTTTGGTTCAGCTACTGGGGTTTGTGGTTGTGGTTGGTGGGCCGACAGTGGGTGTCTGTGGCTCCGTCGAAGTGGGTTTTGGGTCTGGCGGCGTGGGTTTGCTGCTTGGGTTTTTTTTTTTTTTTTTTTTTTTTTTTTTTGGTGTTGACGGTAAATAATGGGTTGGTGGTGGTAGTGGTAGTGCGGCGGTGGTGGTGACTGTGGTTGTTGAACAGAAATAAAGAGAGAGAAAGAATAAATAATGTGTTGTAGTGTAAATGATATTAATTGTGGGATATATTATTTTATTGTGTAAAAATATTATTTTAATGAGTAGAATAGGAAAATAAAAGTTGGGATGCTGGGTGTATTGTAAAATGGTATGGTATAATTAATAAAGTAGCTTTTTGAGGTGGTAAAATAAGATGAGATATGGAATCTGGATACGGATGCTCACATGTGAGACACTAAAGTTACTATTAGTCTTATTGCAAAATAGTTTATAAACTAATATGATATTACATGTGATTAATATCGCATCAATATAATAGATAATTTTTTCATTAACTTTTAATTTGGTATTTAGAAGTAGATGATTTTTTTTTTTTTTTAAAGTCAACATCTCAATTTATAAGATTTACATAATATAATTTATAAATTATAGAAAACAGTATATAATAAAATTTATAATTTTCATAGTATTATTCTATCACAACATGTTGGACAGCACTTCTCAACTTTATCAAGAAACGTGACCCTTGATTAGGCCATCAATTTCCAGCACTAATTGAGGAAATAGCATATTTAAGGCTAAACTTAATGTTACCAGGTAGCACCGAGTCCTATTGTTTTTGTTTTTGTTTTTGTTTTTGTTTTTATTTTTGGATAAATTGATGGTTACAATCGAGAAAGAATAGAATTGTGTTATTTTTTGGCTGTTGTAATCTTGAGTTTAATGGGCGAGTGGTGAATGTAGATTATTTAAAAAGTGAGCATATCAACAGTAGATGTTTTGTAGAAATGTGGCTTCTGAAGATGGAAGGTGGTTTCTGGTAAGATATCGATGAGACACAATACTGTCTACAAAATAATGGTTACGAGAATTGAGATAGATTTGAGGATGATTTTAATTAGCTAATTCAGTTTAGTTTCTTCATTTTGGATTTCGTTGGTGCGAGAAAAAGCTTGGTCATGTTCACTTGTGTAGAAAACAAGCCAAGCTCAATTCCAACTATAGGCATAATTATTAAACAAGTCAAACTCAAACATAATAATGTGTTCGTAAACATAAGAGCTCAAATTAATTATATATAATACTATATATTTATATGTATACTTGTCTAATAATGTATTTATATAAGCTTGAAATTAGATTGTATAAGTTTGCAAATTTGTTCATATAATATAAAATTATTATTTATAGTTTATTCATAATATGAACAATTTATTTGTAGTCAAAACTCAAAATTCATAAATTTGTGAAGGGGCAAAACATTTTATTCATAGTTTTACTATATATAGGGGAAAAAAAGTTAATAATTAGCACGTGAACAAGCTCGAGCTTGCTCAACAAGTAAATGAATTAAGATTGAACATGTAATCTTGTTTGGTGGTGAACTTGAGCTTGGCACGTGTTTGAAATAAAATTAAATGTATAAGCCTAAACTTTTAATACATGTCTTGACTCGACTTGGCTTGTTTACAGCCCTATTTAGAGGAGATGATGATGATTGTGGCCTCGGGTATTTTCCTTAATAAGTTTCCTTAAAAAAAAATGATTAGTGTAATTGTTAGGTAGACTTCTCTCGGTCAAGATGCCCCCAATGTGGAATTCATAGATAGGAATTACCTAATATTTTATTGTGCAGCTTAAAATCAATGCTAACAATAATGCAAGAAGCCAAAACGTTGCAACTGTTGTGTTGTAGTTTAATCAATGTATGGGGTAGCAATGCTATATGCATAAAAAATTTCACAATATTTTTCATAATAGATTTTTTTTTTTTTTTTCACAATAGGACAAAGTGATGGCCAATGATGCTTAATATTTCACCAAAATAATTTCATAAAAAATTTCTAAGTTTAATGAAATACAAATATATATATATATATATATATATATATATATATTGGAGAATCAAGTTTAAAGTAAAAACTTTGAAACCACAATAATTGTAAAGCTATTTACGCCAAAGTGATGGCCAAAGATGCTTCAAGGAGTAACGGGGTTGGGAACACTGTGGGATCCTCGGGGTTTCCTTTCGGTGCCAGGGCCCATGGCCCATCATTCACGGGTATATTTATTTACTACGAAATAATCGTTCGCTTTTCCTGAAGTAAAGTAACTTCAGGAAAAAAAGCATTTGAAAACGCATCGTTATGGCCCATCGTCAATTACGCGTTTTACCATCATGCAGTACACAAGGCCCCGGGTCTTTATTATATTTTGATCGCTCTGTCTATTACATCCTCCTCTCACAGAAATCGTTCTCATCTTACTCTCCTCACAAAGTTACTATTCATTCAATTCCCACTAAGAAATGACGGAAGGAGCTTTGGTTGGCGTTGCTAAGGGGATCACAGAGAAAGCGGGCAACCTTTTAGCCCAAGAGATTGTACTACTCTGGAATCTCAAAGACGAGATTGAAAAGCTCAACGACACAGTTTCGACAATCAGTGCTGTGCTTCTGGATGCAGAGGAGAAGCAGCAGCACAACAATCAAGTCAGAGTGTGGCTGGAAAGGCTGAACGATGCACTTTATGAAGCGGACGACTTGTTGGATGACATCTCCACTGAAGCTTTAGGACGGGAAGTGATGACACGGAATAAGAAAGCAAAAGAGGTACGCATCTTCTTTTCCAAATCCAACCAGCTTGCATTTGGTCTTAAAATGGGTCATAAGGTTAAGGCAATGAATGAAAGGCTAGATGCTATCAAAAACGCTAAGGGGTTCCACTTAGATGAACGTCCTGTAGAGACACAAGTGGGGGGTTATAGGGTGAGAGAAACTCATTCTTTTGTACGTACTGAAGAAGTCATTGGGAGAGATAATGATAAGGAAGAGATTATAAAAATTCTTTTGGATCCCAATGTTGAAGAGAGTCTTTTGATCCTTCCAATAGTTGGACTTGGAGGACTGGGGAAGACCACATTAGCTCAACTAATATTCAATGATAATGAAATCCAAAATAGTTTTGAGCAAAAGCTTTGGGTGTGTGTCTCTGATGACTTTGAAGTAAAAGTAATTGTTAAGAAAATTTTAGAGTGTGCACAAAGTATGAAACCAGAAGACCTTGAAATGAACACATTGATTAATGATCTTAAGAAAGAAATTGATGGAAAAAGATACATACTTGTGTTGGACGATGTATGGAATGAGGATCCTAAAAAATGGCTTAACCTAAAAGATCTTTTAATGGGTGGAGCAAGAGGTAGTAGGATATTAGTGACTACACGCAATAATAGAGTGGCAAAGATTACAAAAACTATTCAACCATACTTGTTAGGGGGTTTAGATAAAGAAAAGTCTTGGGTTTTATTTAAACAGATGGCATTTGAAAATGGACAAGAGCCAGAGAGATCAATCTTTAAGGTAGTTGGAAAGGAAATCCTTGAAAGATGTAAAGGAGTCCCCCTTGCCATAAGGACAATAGGAAGCCTATTATACTTTAAAAACACGGAAAAAGAGTGGTTATCTTTTAAGGATAGTGAGCTTTCAAAAGTACCTCAAGAAGAAAATGATATCCTACCAACACTTAAGTTGAGTTATGATCATCTTCCATCATATTTGAAGCAATGCTTTGCTTATTGTTGTTTATTTCCAAAAGATTACAAAATTCATAAACCAACATTAATTCAAATGTGGATGGCACAAGGTTTCATTAGACCTTTAAATCAAAATCAATGCTTAGAAGATGCTGGTCATGAGTATATTATGGATTTACTCTGGAGATCATTTTTTCAAGAAGTTGAAATGGATAAGGATAACAATATATTACAATTCAAAATGCACGATCTTATGCATGATCTTGCAAAATTAGTAGCAGGATCTTATAGCACCACTTTTTATTCTAAAGAAGAAATCATTGATGAAAAAACTCTACATGTGTCATTTGGTGGTCAATCACAAACACAAATTCCAAGTTCAATGTTCAGAGCTAGAAGGATACGAACCCTTATATTCCAAGGTCAACTTTGGTTTCGTCATCAACAGAAATTAATTTATAATAGTGCACTTGTTACAAGTTTTAAGTTCATTCGCTTGTTGGATTTGGTTAATATGGGTATTACAACAATTCCAAGTTCTATCGGGAAATTGAAATATTTAAGATATCTTGACCTATCTGGTAACTATATTAGGATGCTTCCTAATTCTATTACGAGATTGCATAATCTGCAGACTCTCAAACTCTCTTATATGGATTATATTATCAAATTGCCCCGTGATTTTACCAAATTGGTCAACCTCAGGTTTCTTGAGATCACTACCTTGACTCATATACCACGTGGATTGGAGCAAATGACTAGTCTTCAACCTTTGTCAGTAAATGAGATAATTGTGAAAAGCGGTTCACGGTTCAAGCATAACAGTGGATTGAAGGACCTTCAGGGATCAAACGAGTTAAAATTTTCAAAACTTCAAAAAATGAGTTTAGATAATTACGGGGGAGTGAAATTTCCAAAATGGATGTCATCGCTCACAACTCTCGTAGAATTTTCATTATATGACTGTAACAAATGCCAACATCTGCCACCGTTGGAGCAATTTCCTTATCTGAATTGTGTATCTCTCAACAAATTGGATTCTCTAGAGTACATGTCAGAGATAGATTACAGTGAGGAGCTCTCTAATTCTTCATTCATCCCATCTCTAAAGGAACTCAAACTCTCTTGTTGCCCTAATCTAAAGGGATGGTGGCGACAGAGAAGGGATTCTTTAGAGGAAGTTGATGATGATAAGAATCATTTGCTACCCTTTTTTCCTGGTCTTTCCTATTTAGAAATTACAAATTGCCCTAAGCTTACTTCCATGCCTCTGTTTCCAAATGTCGAAAGCCTGAAATTGGATATGTGTAGCTTGAAGCCATTGAAGCAGACTTCAACACTCCAGATTGAGATTGCCAACTCCTCCTTTGCCCCTCTTTCCAAATTATATCTACTGGAAACTGGGACCCTAAAGGACCCTTTACCCAACCTGTCCAACCTCATTTCTCTCAACTGTTGTGGTCCTCTCCCTCAAGGTATGCAACATCTCACTACGCTTAAGAATATGGAAATTATGAATCCTACGGAGGTAGATTTATCAAATTCTTGGGATGCCGTAGAATGGAAAGGCCTTAAGAGCCTTCAATCACTTGAAATTCGGAGTTGCCCCAGTTTAATATCGCTGTCCGAAGGGATATGTGTCCTTACCTCTTTGCAGACACTAAAAATTAAATGTTGTAGCAAATTGAAATCATTGCCTGAAGGGATGGGTGGCCTCACCTCTTTGCAAACACTAGAAATTAAATGGTGCAGCAAATTGAAATCATTGCCTGAAGGGATGGGTGGCCTTACCTCTTTACAGACACTGAAAATTATATGGTGTAGCAAATTGAAGTCATTGCCTGAAGGGATGGGTGGCCTCACCTCTTTGCAGACACTAGAAATTCACCAGTGTAGCAAATTGAAGTCATTGCCTGAAGGGATGGGTGGCCTCACCTCTTTGCAGATACTAGAAATTCACTGGTGCAGCAAATTGAAATCATTGCCTGAAGGGATGGGTGGCCTCACCTCTTTGCAGACACTAGAAATTAACTGGTGCAGCAAATTGAAGTCATTGCCTGAAGGGATGGGTGGCCTTACCTCTTTACAGACACTGGAAATTATAGCGTGTAGCAAATTGAAGTCATTGCCTGAAGGGATGGGTGGCCTTACCTCTTTGCATACACTACGTTTTTGGAATTGCAGCAAATTGAAGTCATTGCCTGAAGGGATGGGTGGCCTCACCTCTTTGCAAACACTAGAAATTAAATGTTGCAGCAAATTGAAATCATTGCCTGAAGGGATGGGTGGCCTTACCTCTTTACAAACACTAGAAATTATAAAGTGTAGCAAATTGAAGTCATTGCCTGAAGGGATGGGTGGCCTTACCTCTTTGCATACACTACGTTTTTGGCATTGCTTCGAACTAAAATCACTGCCTGAAGGGATACAAGGTCTTACCTCTTTGGAGACACTAGATATTATTGTGTGTCCCTTCTTACTGAAAAGATGTAAGAGAGAAACAGGCGAAGATTGGCCAAAGATTTCTCATATCCCAAACTTGAAAGGGGAACTAAGTCAGCAACAAACCAACTGAGGTATCTAACTAAACCACTGTTTTATCCAATGTTTCATTGAAAATCAAAAACCTAGTTTCTTTTTCTTCTTTACCTCATTTTTTCTCGTTGACTATCTCAATATATTTCTTGGTCATTGAATTTCAGATGAAGAACCAAATGAACCATAGAAGATGCAGTCAAAAACTAACCATTGGTACTATCTCATTCTTTCTTCTCTTTCCTTTTAACCTCTTTTATTTGCTCATATGATTTTTAATTTTTATTCCTTAATTTATAACTGCCTCTATTAGGAAAAAGAATATGTGAGTTTTCCCAAATCTTTTCTTTATTCTAAGAAATTACATGATTGTGTTTCAAATAAGTTGATGAGGTGATGCATTTGAGGTGCTTCATTTCTCACTGTTTAAAAATAGAGTAAAATTAGCCACTAGGTGATATCTGAAGAAATAGGAGGAGAGATTTCTCAACAAGTGATTGGGATTGTTGTGATGCACCAGAGTTGATTGGAAATTGACTAAGTGTGTATTGTGTGGGTGTGTGATGAGTCCCACATTGGATATTTACTTGGTTGAAGTTATTCTTTTTGTAGATATCAGCAACATGACCTGATGTATTGTTTTGATGTGTATTTCAGGATTTGATTGACCATTGTGGTAACTTTCATACACTATCCTAATTGACATAAAAAATTGGTCTCTCATACCATGTGACTTGATGCATTCCATTTATGTACTAATATCAATGCTTGTTTTATTGTATTTTCACTTGCTATAGGAGTGCATGTTCTAATTAAATAAATCTGAGTAGATTAGGTTTCAATTTTTTTTTTCTTTTTTTTGGAAATATGATAAACAAATTATTACTTTTATCACCTAGTCCCTTTAATGTATTTGTCAAACTTAGGTCTGATTGGTTCTCTTGGATCAATAGATTAGTTATCAAACAGAAGAGAAGGAATGGTTATATTTCCAGCTATAGTAAAACAATGTCTTGATACTGATTGGTTCTTTTCTCTGTGTTTTTGGTTAAAATTTTCTAATCATGTTCATGTTTCATGTAGGAGTCCTTGTATCATTCAGTCTGGGAATTCAGTAAATGTGACTGGATGCTTCATTCTATTTCTATAAACAATCAATTTTCTGAAATCAGCTTATGAGTTGAAGGTAATGCCTTGTCTCAGTTTGCCAAATGAGAAAGATCAATGCTTTTAAACGTGCACTTCCTCCCTGTATGCTTCCCTTTTTAGTTGTGGAGATTTTTTTGGGCTGATTTAATTTTTATTTATTAGGTGGGTGTGTAGCATTTAGGTGGTTGAAGGAGGAAGCAATCCAGTGTATGAAAGAGGCAGATTGGCCATTGATTGCCCCAATTTGACAATTCATTGACTGGAGGGATTTATGCCCACACTACTTTTGTGAGTACTGGAAAATTCATTAGTGTCACCACAATGATGCAAAAGGAAACAGGTTAGGATTGCGCTTACATCCTAGAGTTGGAAGGGGACTTGTTTCAACAGTAAGAAAACTTGTTATTTAAATCTTTGTTTTATCTTAGTCCTTGATAGAAGTCAAAATCCAAAATTTTCATTGTTCTCTCCAAGTTGTCAATTTTTTCTTGGTTAATGAATATCAGATGTTGAATCAAATGAAGCACAAAAGAGAACTGTAAATAAAAAATGTGGATTAATCGAAACTTTTTGGTTGCAACAAGTCACAACTCAATGGTTTAGAATTTTCTTAAAGTCATTACTTCACATATTAGGAAACAGAAGATGTGAATTTTCCCTCATCTATTTTTTTATTTCAAACGATTTATGGATAAGGTGATATATTTGGATGCTTTGATTTCTCATTGTGTAAATAGAGTGAAAATCAGCACTTGGTGATACTGGGGAAATTTATTTAGGATTAAATCTGTCACTTATTCCTACATTACAGAAATTTGCCGTTGTATTTACAAATGATGGTAATAGCGATGTTAACAACTGCAATTCACAAAACCTAAGTTAAATTGCTAACTTCTATTTTGTAAATAACTAAGTTATATCTGCACTTCATATTTTGATTAGTATCATGTTGTTCATTGAAAACAAAGGTTGAAATTTAGTCTTTAAGTTCATAATTTCCAGTAGTACTTGGCTCTCCACTTGGACTTGAATTCTCCATTTAAAATCAATTAATAATTTTATAATTAAATTGAAAGTGTTACTATATTTTGTTGAAAAAACAAATTACCATATTTTTCTTAATCTTACATTTTTTTAGATTGCAGGTTGCCTTGGGCTAAGACTTAAGACCGTAAGTTAATGCTCATAGTAGTACCCAAATAAAGGAGCTTTTCATTTTCCTGATGGTAGCCTTTCAGTTATTGTACACTCCTAAAGTTTAATGTTACAAAGGTAATAGTATGCTTCATAACACTCATTATAGTTTGTTACAAAACTAGATATCAGTGTGTGTTGATTACTGTTATTATCAATGCAGACTTAGTATCAACTATTCTTTCTATAAACATTAGCAGCAGAACCCGAGGCATAATTTCATTCTGTAGCTTCTGGTTTTGATCATGCTGATTAATATAGGTAGTTGTCCATAACAATTTCTACCATCTCTTACATTTTGTGACACTTTGATTCAGAGAGGAATTCAAGTAATTTTAATAAAGGGGCTAGTGACCTCTTTAAATTCATGATACAAATTTCCATTATTTTTTTGTTGTACATCAGATGCATTGGCACAGGATAAGTTGAAGTGTAGATGACTATCAAAGTTTATGAAGTGATCTTTGGTAGTTTCAGGTGGCATAATTGCGTTGACATATGTTGATGATTTCTTTCATAAAGAATGTAAGTGGCCTTCATGACTTTTATGAGAGGTGAGCCTATGCATCTAAAAAACTAATGCTTTAATTTTTGCTTCCATTACTTTTCTACATGATATAAGTAGCTGCTTTTTTATTTGTAAGTTTATACACGCTCGGTGGGTCTTGAACTCATGACCTCACCCTTCACCTTGTTCTCTTGTAAGGGAAGAATGTGCCATTGGAGCTAAAGTTCATTGGCGTATATGATATTTGCAACTTAAACTTCCTGATTTTGTATATTTTTCGAAGCCTTGTTTATGTTTCTTTTTCCTTTTCAAATATTCAGAGATACTTTCCCTTACAGTTTAGCTTTACCTATTGATAGGGAGGGGCAACCAGGTTTTTTGTTTGTCTTTTGTTAGGGAGAAAGTTGGGAGGAGGAAGCAAGAGAGAAATATCTTTTTGGTAGAGAATATAAAAATTCCATTGAATTCTTACTTGCAATGAGGATTTTGATTTTTTATAATCAGACAAAATGAAATAAAAGTGTTCAAACTTCTGTTGTATACCTTTTTCTTACTTATTTAAGAAAATGTTGGGTGGAAATAGGTCATGAGTTGCCCAAGCAACGTACATCCCAGAGATTGAAATCTATTCAGGAAGATTTAACTCCACTTTAGGTTCATTCATTTATTTTCCACTTTTAAATGTATCAAATAGAAGTCTAGCTATATCTTAATTTTCTGGTTTCATCACGTATGGTGAGTTCATCAGTTATTGGCTTTTAGCAGATGCCCTAAGGACCATTACTAAAGGAAACAAGTTTAAGGGTGCATGTTTCTTCAAACCTAGCTCGTAATCAGATTATGCAGCAATTATTGGAAAAGGAATGGTAACTATCTCATTCCTTACCATATTAATCTTTCCTTATACATTAGGTTTATATTTTTGAAATTTTTTTTACTATATGGTTGGCATATTATTAGTATCCTCTCTTAATTAGGAGAAATGTTATAGTCCAAGCCGCAGGTTTGGCTGCATCGGTATTGGGTGATTGGGTTGCTCACCCCTGAGCATGGACTGATCTTTTATGACATTTTGCACTACCCCAAAGCTTCCATGGCCTCATACTGTGCAAACATGCATTATATCTTTTTATTTTTTTTTCTTTTTGGATAAAAGAAAATCCATATGCAGCTAAATTCACAAGTGCTTCAATTGAACAACAGGATTGTGCGGAAACAAAAATAATATGGTTAACTGGAAAATGTGATAAATGAAACAATTAGCAGGTTTGTTATCAAGCATCGCAAGATAGCCACACTGCTATTCAAACAACTAGAAAATGATGACATTTCTAGTTAAACCACAATAATTAGGGAAACTAGTTACTTCGCATTTATACACATCTTATTGAATACCACAACAGGAAGTCATATTTTTGCATTCATTTACCTGTACGTTGTCTAGTCGATTCGTCAACTTCATTATCCCCCACAACATGGGCCACCACCTAATTCAACATGTTCACACTCAAGATTGCAATCCTTCTTGCGTGGTCATGCTCCTCAATGGCAACTTCCAACTAATACTTCAACAAGGTGTTCCTAATGTCTCAACTTGGATAGTTGGCTCCTTCGCTTTGAGATGTGCTCGGTGGACTTAAGGTGGACATGTTCGAACTTGCGCATGATGCGGACGCACCACCCTGCACGTCCATACCATTACGATGCAAATACTCCATGTATGCGGCTTTTGCTTCCCTTCGATCTTTATATGATTTGTGATTGGTATTTGGGAACTTATGAACATTTCTGCTTGCATCTAGCCAACTAACGTATATGCCTGGAACATGACCGTTAAACACAACATAAGTACGTCCCATTCCGCTCTACAAACACACAATGGTGGAAAGTCCCTGCACTAGAATGTGATGCATCTTACTAGCAGAGTAGGCCTGGGATTATAAAGACAAAATGGGAAGAGAAACTCGATTTGTATGTAGTCGAGTTATTGAGTAACTCGATTCTTAAATTGCCGAGTTTCTGAATAACTATCACATCAATAGATTTCTGAAGATATAATTCAGCCACTTAGAGTTTCGAGTTTTTTTTTTTTTTTTTTTTAAGTAACTCGACTAGTAGGATATCGAGTTATGATTGACTACCCACATATCAGAGCCTATGCACGTGTCTGACTTTTTTAGGTCTGAACAGCTTCACTGCGTGGGTTTTGAAAAGGAAAGATTGAGAGTGAACAAGTTCGTCTGCTATGTTGGTGTTTTCCTCCTGACGATTGCATCCTCACCAAGCATGCTACACCTGTGGTCCCCTTATTCTTTGTTGTGGCACATCTCTCCTGACAGGTATATCTCAATTGTGATTACACTTGGATTGACTCTTTAGTATAAATGTGATTACCTTCTTACTATGATTCTGACACTATGTGTGTGTGTGTGTATATATATATGTATGTATGTATGTATGTATAGATATATCTATATATAAACAAACCTACCTACCCATATATGATATTGATGTATATGTGTACACACACACACACACACACATATATATATGTGCAGATATGTCTATATACAACCAAATCAAACCCACACACACACACACACACACACACACACATATATATATATATATGTATATGTGTGTGTTTATATATGATTACACATTAAGCCATCCATTTTAGATTACATTTTGTTGAGAATTGAAAAAACTGTCAATATTTTTTTCAATTCCGGATAAAATTCTTTTAAAAAATGATTAATTATTGTATGCCCTTAGGGCACACATTAGCAAAATCCTATGTGTGTGTGTGTGTGTGATAGTGACACTGTATACATATATAGTAATGAATGTATAGATACCTATGAACATATATACAAACAAACATACATGCGAATTTCTGTGGTATACCTTTTTCTTACTTATTTGAGAAAGTGTTGGGTGGAAATAGGTCGTGAGAGGCCCAAGCAATGCACATCCTAGAGATTGAAATCTATTCAGGAAGATTTAACTCCACTATAGGTTCATTTGTTTCTTTTCTCAATCCCCTTTTAAATGTATCAAATAGAAGTCCAACTATATCTTAATTTTCTGGTTTCATCAGGTATGGTGAGTTTATCAATTATTGGCTTTTAGCAGATGCCCTAATGACCATTACTAAAGGAAACAAGTTTAAGGGTGCATGTTTCTTCAAACCTAGTTGGAAATCAGATTATGCAGCAATTATTGGAAAAAGAACGGTAACCATCTCATTCCTTACCATATTAAATTGAAATCATTGCCTGAAGGGATGGGTGGCCTTACCTCTTTGCATACACTAGATATTTGGGATTGCCCCAAACTAAAATGATTGCTTGAAGGGATACAAGGCCTTAACTCTTTGCATGCACTACATATTTGGGATTGCCCCACACTAAAATTATTCCTGAAGGGATACAAGGCCTTACCTCTTTGAATACACTACAAATTACTAGCTGTACCATCTTACTGAAAAGATGCAAGAGAGAAACAGGCAAAGATTTGCCAAAAATTGCTCATACCTCAAAATTGAAAGGGAATCTACGTCAGCAACAAACCAACTGAGGTATCTAACTAAACCACTGTTTTATCCAATGTTTCATTGAAAATAAAAAACACTACTTTTTCTTCTTTACTCTCATTTTTTTCTCGTTGACTATTTCAATATATTTCTTGGTGATTGAATTTCTAATGAAGAACCAAATGAACCACATAAGACTCACTTATAATAATTGGAACTTTATCAAACCATTTGGGTGGTTCAATAAGTCAAAAACTAACCATTGGTACTATCTCATTCTTTCATCTCTTTCCTTTTAACCTCTTTTATCTGCTCATATGATTTTTAATTTTCATTCATTAATTTATAACTTCCCTTGTTAGGAAAAAGAATATGTGAGTTTTCCCAAATCAGTTTCTTTATTCTAAGAAATTACATGTTTGTGTTTCGAATAAAGTTGATGAGGTGATGTATTTGAGGTGCTTCATTTCTCATTGTGTAAAACAGAGTAAAATTAGACACTAGGTGATATCTGAAGGAATAGGAGGAGAGATTTCTCAACAAGTGATGCCCCAGATTTGATTGGATATTGACTAATTGTGTTGTGTGGGTGTGTGATGAGCCAAACATTGGGTATTTACTGGGTTGAAGTTATTCTTTTTGCAAATATCAACAACATGACCGGATGTATTGTTTTGATGTGTACTTCAGGATTTGATTGAGGTAACTTTCATACACTATCCTAATTGACATAAAAAAATTGGTCTCTCATACCGTGTGACTTGATTCATTCCATTTATGTACT
Source organism: Quercus ilex subsp. ballota (assembly GCA_032727855.1). Taxonomy (NCBI): domain Eukaryota; kingdom Viridiplantae; phylum Streptophyta; class Magnoliopsida; order Fagales; family Fagaceae; genus Quercus; species Quercus ilex. Next base: position 51,499,732 of record CM064911.1, read on the forward strand.
AATATCAATGCTTGTTTTATTTTATTTTTACTTGCTATAGAAGTGCATGTTCTAATTAAATAAAACTGAGTAGATTAGGTTTCAATTTTTTATTTTTTTTTCTTATTTTGGAAATATGGTAAACAAATTATTACTTTTGTCACCTAGTCCCTTAAATCTATTTCTTCATTTTGGCAAATTACATCCTTGTATCTTGAATTGAGTTGATGAGTTGATCTTTTTTATATGCATCATTACTAGTGTAAACAAAGTAAAATTGGGCACAAACCACAAAGTGATATCAAGGTAATATTGTGGGAAGAATTAAATTTGGCAGCCATTCTGCAGGAACTAGCTTATTCTGCAGGTATTCAGTTGATTCAATTTCTTGTTATATACGAACTTCCAACTTGCTGTTATATCTTCAGATTTTTTTTTAAAAAAAATTCTACCATGTCTACAAATAATTAGTTTTATTAAAAGCACTGCTTGATATATGAATCAATTGTTAATTTCTAATTGAATTGAGTATGTTTCTAAACCAAAGAAACAGAGGTTTAACCAGTAATCAACTAATATACATTGGGAATTCAATAACCAACAACATGATGGCATTGAATTGATACTTGTGAAACATTTATGGCTTTTGTGATTGAATTCCCGATATATATAAACACACACACACACACACATATATGTAGCTATCTAACAGAAGAGAATAAATGATTATTTATTTTGAGCTATAGTAAAACATAGTCTTGATACTGAATAGTCATCACTTTTCAGTTTTTAATAAAAAAATTTCATTTCTTGTAGGAGCCCAGTCATTCAGTCAGGGGATTTAGCACATTTGTCTGGAAGCCTCATTCCATTTATATATATACATATATATAAATGATTTTCCGAAATTGGCTTACAAGTTGAAGGCGAGGCCTTGTTTGAACCATGCTAAATGAGAAAGATCAATGCTTTTAAATAGCTCTCTGTGGCTTCTCTTGAATGATGGTGAGCCCTCTTTCTCTCTCTCATCTATTATTGTGGAGATTTTCTTTTTGGGTTGATGTAATTTTTATTTATTTTTGAGGTGGGTATGTCACTTTTAGGAGATTGAACTTTGAAGCAAGAAGCAATGCAGGGTATCGGAGAGGTGGATTGGCCGCTGATATTTGAGCCCTCAGTGAGGATTGCCAAAAGATTTGTAGATACTGGGAATTCATCAGTGTGTCATCTTACCATAAAGATGCAAAAGGGGATCCATTTCATTGGTAAGAAAACTTATGTCTACATATCATTGTTTTTTCCCTATCCTTGATAGAAATCAAAATAAAAATTTCTTCTTTGTTCTCTCCAAGAAATGGAGCTTAATGAAAACTGTTTGGTATTAACAACAACTCAATGGTATTATAATTTTTTTTTCTCTACATCTCAACAAAATATATGAATTTTCCTTTTATCTATTTCTTATTTATCTTATGGTATCTCAAACTGAGTTGATTAGGTGGCATAATCTGGATGCCATGGTTTCTCACTCTGTAAATAGTGTCAAAATTGGCACTTGATGATATTGTGGTAATGTTTGTTTTGGGGGGGGGGGGGCGGGGGGGGGAGGGGGGAATATTAAATCTAGCATATACATCTATATTGCAAAAATTAGCTTGTTGTGCAGTATTTGTGTTTATATATATGTGTGTGTGTGTGTGTTTATTCATTTTTCGTGTTGTGCAATATCTACAATTGATGATGACAACCACAACAAAAATTCACAAAATTTAAGTTAAGTTGCTAAGAACTATTTTTTAATAACAGAATAATTTTGCATTTACTCCTTATTTGTTTTAGTATCTTGGTGTTATTTGCTACACTTGGTGTTCTAGAAGTTCACAATTTCAGGGGTGGATTTCACTTGATGCTTCACTTGGAAATTGATTTCACTTTTTAAAATGAATCAATCATCCTTAATTAAACGGAAGTTGTTCCTATATTTTATTGAAAAAATCAAAGTACCATATTTTTCTAACTATATAAATTTTTAGATTGCAAGTTGCCTTGGGTTAAGATCATAGTTAATGCTCAAAGTGGTACCCAAACAAAGGAACTATTCATTTTTCCCTTTCATCAGGTATGGTGAGTTTATTGGTAATTGGATTTTAGCCGAAGCTTGAGGAGTATTGAATACTGAAGCTTGGCAAGCTTAAGAGTGCATGTTTCTTCAAACCTAGCTGGTAATAAGATTATTGTAGCAAACTATTAGGAAAGCAACGGTAACTATCTCATTACTACCAAATTTAATCTTTTCACATAATATAGGTTTCATTTTTGGAAATTTATTTGCACTATCGTTGGCATATTATTAGTTTCCTCTCTTATTCTGTTTTTATTTATTTCTCAAACAGAGCTTGGTAGGTTCTAATGAATGAAGAGCATAGCTTTTTGTTAGAGCAGACCTGCAGAGTACTCCCCTGATTTCATAGATAGCTTAATTTCAATGGTAAATGATTCTTGGACTTTTCACCACTTTTGACATTTTTTTAGTCATAAATGTTATTTTTTATGCTTCTCAAAAGTATAACCTTTATTCCTGGGTAGTCCTCGTGTTGCACCCCTTTCTTTTTCTTTGCATTTTACTTATCAAAGAAATATATTAATCTGGACTAGAGATGCCATTAGTTATCTACAACAGGCTTTGATATTACTATTTACTCTATTTGTGCAAGGTCTAGACATGATGCATATATTTTGATAAGAAAGCTATCCAATCTTGCTCTGACAGAAAAGTGGTTGATGTACAACTTACTAAAGATAATAAGAGATTAGCATTGTTAGGATCCATGTTCAACTGACTAGCTGATTTTCAAGGAAAATATGTGATTTCCAATGAGATGGCACCTAAAACTTTCCATGAACAACAATCACTTGGTGAGTGCATTTAGTTCATTAGCATGACATTTGCTTTCCATCTTTGAATTTTCCGTACATTTTTAAGGATGCTTAACATACAAAATAATCCAGCAGTTGACAATTAGAGCTATGACACCTACAACATATCACCTTGAATCCACACCTTCTAATTTCAATAACAGGAAGTCATTAGTTTTCACATGGCATTAAATGGAATGCCAAATTAGCACATGCTTAATGGCATTGAGTTGTCTACTCATGAACTTAATTTTGCCTTCTTTATGAGTGACTGCTGGTATTGGCAGTGCTACAGTTCCTTCTCTTTTGTAGACTTTGTTGATTATTTACATTTTAGCTTGTAATTCTTTTAAGGGTTCCTGTGATTACTTCTTGTATGGATAGAGGTCCTCACTTTTTAATAAATTTTTATTACATATCCAAAAAAAAAAAAAAAAAAAAGGGATTGCTAAATAACTGAAGCTATCAATCAAAAGACAACAAATGAGTAATGTTCCAACTGTTTGGGTCCCCAAGTAAAATTATGAATACATTATTGTTACTACTCTTGGACCTCCTCTCTTCATGTTGCTCATATTAATTTCCCAATTATGTTCACTTTCTTGGTAGTGGTTCTTCTATCGATGAGTATTGGGATTGAGCACATGTTCTAGAAGTTTCATTCTATGAATCAAGTTATATATGTCAACACTTATCTGGACAGAAATTTGCAATTAAGGTGAAGGTAAGGTATTGTCTCAATCCATCTAAATGAAGCTCCTAGTTTTGACTCTTATTTGATATTTTTTCCTTACTAGAAATTATGAAATGTTCCCTGTTTGTCAAATAAAATTGTTGCACAAATGACTACAAAGGTTTCCGATGACAATATTGTTTGGTAAGCAGCTTTTCAGAACCCATGGGAAAAATGGGCTTCTCAATGTCTATTGTCTCAACTGAGTTACCAGAGATTTTATTGGTCCTACTTAGTGATCAGTTTCTCTCACATTTAAACATCAGTTTCTAAAATGGATTGTTTATCTTAGAAATTTTTGATTGGTTGATAAACGTCTAGAGTATGCTTTCTAGATATTGTGAGAAAGAATTTATTCTAGCTTAATGGATAAAATTAAGTATAGGTACTTGCACTCACTAACTTTAGGAAACAAAAGCTTCATATAGAATTCAATTAAATTTGCATTTTTGTTTTCTCCACCCACAAGATTTTCAAAATATTTCTTGAGACAATCACCATTTGAATATAGGGTGAAGTTCCATCTTTTTTAGTTTAAGGCTTTAAGCATTGATTATGTATTTGATATTTTTTCTTCTTCCACGAGAGTGAAAAATTCACATGTGCAAATAGCTAACCTTATTTCTTGTTAGGCACTAATCAACTCAGAATTTTGCAACATGTTAATTGGAGTTAACACAGTTAATCAATTTCATTTTTCATTCATCGAATATTAAGTTTTGTCCTAATAAATTCCAGGTTACTCTCTTTTTGCAGATTAGATGACAAGAGCAACAAATGTCTTCTCATACCCACTGTGAAGTCCACCACCTTGGAGGACTTGTGCTTTTTGTAGTAGAGTGGAAAATAAGGGTAAGTGGGATATAATAAAAGAACAACATCAATTTTTGGTTTTGTATTTGGGTGGGACCGCGTCTGCATAACTTGCATATTGTCTCATGACAAACTTCTGTGTCCAAAAAATGTTTAGGTATCATGTTGGAGCTTATATCAAGTTGATTATAAAGCAAGAAGAGAATGAGAATTAGCGGATGAAGGAAGCAATTGAAGGAGTTCTTGTTTGTTCCATGTAGTTGAAGACCTAACAACCATCAAGAAAAAGCTGCCCTAGCCCCAATTGGGAGGTGTATTCTTAAGTTAGAATTCAAGCATGAATGTCAAGTGTGAAAGTCAAATTTGAGTTGTATCTGACTTGGACTCCTTTTGTTGACTTTGGCTAGGACTCTATTCCTTTTTGGTTTGGTAATGTACTTTGGGTGAGAGTTCCTAAAGTCGAGTGTGAGAGTTCTTTGGGTGTATATGGGGTTTGGGTTCTATGAGAGTGTCTTTGTGTCACATTTGTAATCTCCTTATTTTCTTAGTGAAACTTTTTTGAAACTGCCCGTGGATGTAGGCCTAAGGCTGAACCACGTAAAAATCTGTCTTCTTGTGTGATTCTTTCCCTTCTATTTTTTCTGTTTATATTCGCATAAACCCCATTATTATTCTCTACACTAGCAAACAATTGACATTAAAACTTCTGCTACGTCAATAGATCTCTTCTATTGATCTCTCTCTCCTGCTAGTTATTTAGAAAGGTAATTTATCCCCCCTTTATTTTGTTGTTATTTCATTAGCAAAAAAACTTGCAAGCTTGATTTTGTTTCTTTCCTTTTTATTTTCCCGTTTCTTTGGATATATTTTACATTCTAAGTTGTTTAGTGTTGCTGTGAGTTATACAGTGAGTTTTTCATAGTTTATCTCCTTTAGTTTAAGGCGTCCTAATTTCTTTCTTTTATTTGTGCATTTTGTTGAATCCATGTTGTTAGGTTCTAAGACCTTAGGGACTAATATATTAGAACTTCAATGTGTATTGTGTTGGCAAACCATGATCAAAAACATAGAGTCTAGGTTAAGCTTGCTCAAAGTATGTTTTTATTGTAAAGTTGGAATCGAGTAATTGCAGCACAAAAATGGACTAATCAGTACAAGTAATCACCCCTGATACTACCGTACTAATGCTAACGCTACACTAGTAATTCACAACCACTTGCCCACTCATGCTGCTCATGTAACTTGTAGTAGCTAATGTGACTTGCAGTAGCAATAAACCTGACTTGCAACAGTGAAAATCATAGTAGTTACAATTTACAAAAGCACATAGTTCTTGTAGCTCTTGCGACCATTGTTTTTAAATCCGGATTGTTCAAAGAAATGAAAAAGGGAAAGGTTTTAAAGTTTTTGAGGTTGGATTGGGGTTCAACTGAGGTTGAACCATAATTTGTCATTTAACTTTTTAATAAAATTTATTTCATAAATTTTTCTTATATATAATAAATTTTCATAGCTTACCAACACAAGGTGTATTGCCCAAACAAGACGTGCACATCAACCTAGGGAGTGCATGATTCAGAACACAAAAGGAAAAATAGACACAAAAGAGGAACAAAAGTAATAATAGTACAAACTCTAGGCTTCACCACCTAGAACTTGCCTACAAATCCCAAGTATCACCACCGAAAGGTGTTTGGCATTACCACCAAACAGAGAGAAACAATGGAAGGGATACATACTCTCTTTTCATGATTATAAGAGCACTATTTGGATAGGGTTTAAGGAGTACACTGATATGGAAAATGCATAGTCAAATCCCTTAAAACCCTAAAACACTAAAAACTAAATTCAAATTCAAAAATAATTTCAAATTTAGAAACAAAATCTAA